>JAVQJS010043753.1:0-12946 GCA_036024795.1 Galaxias rostratus | reverse complement strand
CCCCCCCCCACCCCCCGTGTTCCCCCCCCACCACGGCCCCCCCCCCTCCCCCCCCCCGGGGGGGGGGGGGGTTAATAAAATGTTACAATAGAATGGGCTTTGTAGAGAATAAATCTGGGATGTTGGTTTTTTTTGGTTCAAAGGGATATTTGCAGTGAATGGAAAAAGAGGAACAGCCGTCTAGAACAACCAAGCACACATTGTTGCAGTTGAGGGGAGTAAGAAGAATCCCAAGAGCCCTAATTAAGTACAATGTTCTCAAGCCTCTGTTAGCCACATAGTTGTTGCCTGTACAGACAAGACTTTCCTGGGCTGGGACGAGGACTTCTCCTTCACCATGTCAAAGTAAATTAGGTTATGAGCATTCTGCCTAGAGTTTCAAATCAAAGAACACCTACTGTATTGTACCTATGATCAAGGTTGGGTTTGGCCTTTTATATGAACGCCAATGTTCTTAAGCAATCAGTTGGGCAAGGTGCACGGGAAAACAGCCTGTTGGAACAACTTTTGAACGTCAACACATACGATGACTGGTAGGTCACTTACCAGTTTCACCAAACAGTTGTGAGAGTTGAGATCTCTGTGTATGATGCTCATTGAATGAAGGTAAGCCTTGAAAAAAAACGAGAATTTGTGAGTTAATTATGCCATTAAAAATGTTGATAGAAACTGCATCATGATTAGGATCATTATATCATAAGGGGTTTATTAACAGACTACAATGAGCAGCCATGATTTTTCAGGGCACAGAGCTGACCTCTACAGCACAACCTGAAATGATGTACCGGGCCTTTAAAACTCGTTGTAACACATGGCTACCACACGCAAAGACGCTAGTTGGAGAAAAAAAAAGAAGCTTTTTTACCAATACATAAAAGGGGCTAGCTCACCATTCCAGAAGCAATGCTCTTTGCAAAGCTGACCCTCTGTTCCCATGGGAACGGGTCCTGTCAGAACACAAGGGGAAAAACAACAAACAGTAAGAAATGAATAGGTGTGTTCGAGTAAGCCTGGCAACACTCAAACGTGATGAAACATCTAAGCCCAGAAACACGCAATCAATGTCAAATCAACTCACCAAGAATACATAAATACACCCACGTGAATCAAAAAACGACAGGGTGAGATGACAGTTAATTTATTCAGAGAACGAGAATCTAAACAGACCGCTCCTCTGCGAGGGACCATTCTAAAAAGCCCCAGGGTAAACACCGCGGCCCTCTCTCTCTCTCTCTCTCTCATTTCTGTTGACCACATGTTGCCCCGGACTGCTGCTTAAACGGTCCATCGTGGGAGATGAGAGAAAATAAACCATGCTTACATTTTCACCTGGGAACACTTGCCGCACTCGCCCCCCCCCCCCCATTCCCAATCTCCGCTCATTCGCATGCCAGCTAGCCCACCAGCCAGCCAAAAGAGGCTTTTATCTGGGCCCAAGCGGAGTTTACCCCTGGGTAACGTGATCCCACACAGCCCCTATTGGAAAGCAGCCCGTTCCCAAAGCTACCAAAGAGTGTATTGGTGCGGCGGGATGAGGCTTTAACTAAGTGAATTAACTAGCTCTACGCACCATGTCTCTAATGAAATCCTTCAGCGTGCCTCCCTCGATAAACTCGGTTATTAAATTCAGCCTCTTGTCTTTATATAGCACGCCGATGAACTTCAGAACATGGGGATGTTCAAGGCTCCGCATGACTTTGACCTGAGAAGAGATTTAAGAAAAACGTCATTAGAGACAGTCACAGCTTCAACTTTTATGCCGAAGTATCATAATCAAAAATAAACAACTTTTTAAGGTGGAAAAGAGTGACTCCCTTACAACAAAGAACAACTGGCTAAACCAAAGCAATCCATTTAGAGGCAAATCAACGGAGTATTCGGCATGCTCCCTTGACTGGGATCATGAATCAAGTCTCTGTGCAGACGCCGACCACAATCAATGGGCGGTGTTACATCAGTGGGTCTGCGGGTTAGCGGCAGACTGACCTCCTTCAGGAAAGTCTTCTGGTTCTCCTCGTCACAGCGGATCAGCTCCTTCATTACCATCACCTCCCCCGTGGCTTTATGGGTCACCTTAACACACAGAACAGAAACTGTCAAAGTCCAGACTACGGGTGGGAGCGCAGGAGTGTTGGTGTGGCCCACACAGGAGTCACAATGGGTCATACAGCTCGGTGGTACACTGGGACCCTCTGATAGAATTTGAGTCGGGGGTGGGGGTGGTTGCTAATACAGAGAGACGCTATTTGCAGGCATTCTAAGCATGTTTCGAAGCTGTCGGCGAGGAGGCTGACCTTGATGGCTTGTCCGAAAAAGCCCCTGCCCAACACCTCGCCGTGGATGAGGTCGCACGGCCGGAAGATGCGATGGGAGCAGCTGCTGGAGGAGCGCAGAGACTCGGAGCGCCCGATGTCCCGCGTCTGGAACGGGTGCTCCTTGGGAGAGGTCGGGCCGGGTGACTTGCAGATGCTGTTGCTGCGCCTGTGACACGGGCGTGGAGAGCACAGAGGTGTCGGAGACAAAGAGAGCATACCTTAGGTACAGAGAAGAAAACAAAACAAGGGACACATCCTCCAGACATTCCTCTGGCGGTTTTTCCCCTCCATTCTTTCTCACAGGGCGTTGTGCAGCCTGTCTTGTGAGGTGGTGGTGGAGACGTACCTCAGAGACCTCCTCTTCAGCGTGCCGTCGTCGACCACGTCCGTCCGCTCCACCACCCCGTTGCTCGGCGAGGAGAGGCGCAGGCGCGAGGTGGCCGGGACCCCCAGGCGGTCCTGCGTGGAGCCCAGCCGGAGCCGGTCCAATCGCTGCCTGACGGGATCGTACTCGATCAGCAGCTGCAAGGTCTGACTGGTTCTGTGGAGGAGGTCGTCCACCTGGAAGGACGGATCGAGAGTGAGCGTTCTGCTCGGGATAAATGCTCGCGGCTTTGTTGATGCCGCGATGGGTTGAAGGTGTTCTTGGCATGCTGGGAAGGCTGCTGAAATATGTCACGTACGAGTATGGGGATGAACCCTCCAGGTATGCTTTGATAACCCAAAGAGCCAAACAATCAGACTGAAGGTTATGTAACACAACCTAAATTGATCTAAAGAATTCTATTTGAAATGCACCTTGAGGAAACAGGAAAGGTGGGAACCTAAACTCGGAATGTGTGTGATGAAGTAAGGCGAGTGGTGCAGAAGAAGATTTAGAGTGTGAAATGGTTCTTGGAGGCATTGAAATTACTATACACTCCCAGCGTAAGAATTTGGCATTAATTCTAGAATGCATGGAATGTCAAGGTAATATGATGAGTGTTAATAATAATAACAATAGCAATGTAACGTGTAGTCTAATATTCTATATTAAATTAGCCTGCTCACTAATGTGAATTTAAAAAAGGCAATCATTTACAATATAAAAACATATTTTATAATTTAACTTATAAAAATAAAACATCACTATAAAAATACACACACAAAATGAAGTAAATACATTCTCCAAAGATGCTTAACGCCCATCAGCATAACAACTGAACGTGTTTGCAAAACTAAACATTATATCATACTAGGATTTTTGCCCAGGTGACACCAACACCATCTCCACAGAAACCTAGGACTCACCTCTTCCTCCATCAGCGTTCCCACCGGCAGGCCATTGATCTCCAGGATCCTATCGCCAACGTGAATGGCATTCCGAACTTCTGGACTGATGTGCATCCCTCGAACTCTGAGAGAGACGAGAGCAGTAATGTTATCGTCCATCGCTGTAACGACCGAAGGCAGGGTAAAGCATGTATTGCGGCAGAAAGGCCTTCAAGGAAGCGGTGTCTTTTATCGAGTCAACCTGAAGCAGCACATGCCACAAAACAAAGGTGTGACAATAAACAGTCTACAACAAAGTATTTATAGGTGACGGAACACGATGTACCAATCAGCTGTGCTGTATCATCATCATCAAATGACTGAGAATACCGAGCACCTGTGCTACTGCGGCTATCAACACCCTTTCATTAAATCGACCTACAGTACAACCAGCGCTGCATAAGACGTTACTCAACCCTCGAGGCATTAAGACAGCTGTGCTCAGTGAGGAGGAGGAGGAGGAGGAGGAGGAGGGGGGAGGCTCCTACGAGTCCTACAACTGCCACTCACTCTTTGACTTGTACACTGGCGGAGCCGCTGGTTACGTCGCCCACCATGGACACGGAGAAGCCCCTCTTGCCGTTGGTGGCAGAGGGCATGGAGATGAGGGTCACTGTGTGGGGCAGGGAGTCCGGCGACGAGGCTGGGGAGCGCTTCTCCAACATGGGGGTGAGCACCACCTGCTTGTAGCACTTCCCACTGTAAGAGGAGATGGGAGGGGGGCGGTTGGGGTAGCGACACAGAGTGTGAGCGGTTCTAAACATGATGACTAAGAACAGCTTAGTGTAAAATGAAAGAAAAACTAAAAATTACTCTTGGCATGCATGAAATACTTTTCAATTCATTAAAACAACAAACTGACAATTCTACCAAACTACCTACATGCACTGACATTTTATTTGCTACATGCATTTACAATACCAGAATTACCTTAAAAAGATATCCTACCTAACAGTAGTTCACATAATTCAAAACTAGCCATCGTCTCACCAGTAAAGTTTGGAATGTTCAACGAGGGCGTAGATGTCTCGGTCCTCAATCACTACCTTGCAGCTCAGGCACACGAAGCATTCTGGGTGATACTTGTATTCTCCGGCCACCTGAAACCACAAACATGCAGGGCCATGTCTCATTCTCCTTTTTCTTAACGGACCGAGATGGAGAGAGGTCTGCGCCGTGCCGGTACCCGTTAAGCTGTGCCGAGTTAACATGGCTCTGTGCGCGAAGTTCCCTCACTGTTCCCTCAGCGAATGACACAGTCAGTCACACCTGCTCTACTCTCAGTCCTGTCTGGAATCTACCATGATGTCACCCCAGCCATCCAGAAGCCTGCTCCGCCCTCCAATCAGATCGCTCATCGCGGTGATTGACGGCTGGTATTCGTTCCTTCTTGCATGCCCTCACCGGCTCATGGCAAGCTCCCTGATCGGATTCTATCGCGAACATGCACAGACTTACTCACTCGCTGATTTCCCTTTCTGTTCGTGACGTTACACGTCACTCTCACGGCACGGCTGTCTCACTCATACAGCATGACAAAGTAGCTAATGTCTTACCCAAGCAACACAGACAACTCCATGCATTATGTAAGCTTTTAAAAGTTTATAACTGCTGAATGTATTGGGAACACATGCTAGACCTGGGTGTGTTTTTTGAGTGTGTGTGCATGGGAAGTCTAAATGTGCTTCTCTACAGGAGGAATGGGGAATGTGTGGATAATCTCAACCCATGTTACGGGTCTTGATAGGAGCTGTTAGGAAAGCTAAATACAGACTCTGTGTATTCTCTGACGACCAAGCCAAGCCATGTTCAGCGATAAGGTTGTCAACATTAGATTTCCTTTGCTTTAAACGGCATTGTAGATTCAGACGCTTATGTAAAAACTTGATTGAAGTAGAGCTTTTCACTATTGGATTTGTGAGTAAGAGTCTTGTGGGAAAGTTTTCCCTGCTGGCACAGGGAGACGGATCTGATGCAAGGCATTCCCCCAGCAGCAGTCTGTCTGTGACTCACAGCACCGGGAGCGACGTGACCCCCGTCATAAACGGCCCGAGGCACACTGGGCTAGACACAGCAGTGTCCCACTGAGTAGGTAGCAGTGTGGAAGGGGGGGGGGGGCACGCCTAAAACACACTGTGTGGGAACAAGGATCCCCACACACCTGACTGAGTAACAACAGTGTAGTCCTGCGAAATGGGCGAAAATGGCAGCATGATATTGTGAGGAGACCACAATAATTTTACTTGAGTCAATGCCACCAAATAATAACAAAAAGAACGTACAACTTTGAGCCTGGATGAAAACATTTTAATTGAGACATAGTGGATTAGTTCTGAAATTAATCTGTCTATAGATAGCTTCAAAATTAGCTCTGATGAGATCAAAATTGTAGATACCTCATAGACAAATTAAATATATGGTAACTTGAAATGTGTGGCGATATTATTTAGCCCGGGGATGTATACATTTAAAATCAAAAAGTAGAAGTAGCTCTTCCTGATTAGATTCAAAACGCTACAGATTTTTTTAAGCTTGTTAGGCTCTGTTGTTGGGTAAGATGCTGCCAATTCTTCCCTGCCAGAAAGGCTTGGCTGAATCAGTAAGGATATGATAGTGCCAAGATTCAAATATAAAAGGTCCATTATGTGTTTTGCTTACTGGCAAACTTAATAGTCCAAAAATAACCCTATTCAGTTTCTGGCTCCATATTATTCTAGTGAAACAAAATGCTCCTTTTGCAACCAGAAATAACTAGAGCATACTCTTAAAGTATTACTTATTAATATTCATTGGTCTCATTTTGAGATTTAAAAACATAAACCTCATCTAAATCTTTTAACACCGACCGATAATAGTGTTGGTGATGGGTTATCAAAAAAAGAAATTGTGTGTCTGTTCCATACGATAAGACTGACTTGACAATTTATTCCGATTGCTAAGTCTTTTTTGAGCTTTTGTAGACATTTTTAATCAGGCAGCATTTTTATCCTCAGCCAAATTGGATAGACACCCTGACCCTCAACTGCACTTACATACTTCAACTGTGAGATCATTTTCTAATCTTGGAAGACAAACACAGATTGGCCCAACACAGTCTAGCTTAAGGATTCTTAGCTTTCCTTTATAAAAGACACTCGATACGCTCAAAATCAATCCCCAATAAACACTTCAGTGCCAGTCCAGTGTGGAATATATCACAGTGAACATACTAAGCCAGTGGAAAGTCTCCAAAATACACTGCAAGCTCTCCATGTCTCCCCACTAGTTAACTTCAATACGCGCCTGGAGAAACGAGCTGTGGAGGGAAGTCTCGGTGGAGAACTTACAGAGGGGGAGAGAGCGGACCGGGGGCCGTGAGGGGGGAATGGAGCGCACTGTGGGGAGGAGAGGGGGGAGTAGGTGTGGGCCAGGCCCAAGCCAAGCCCAGGCAGGCCCCAAATGTAAAGCATCACTCCCTCTCTGTGGAGAGCGAATCGCTACGGAAACCAGCCCCACCCCCCTGCGACCTCTCATGTACGTTAGCATTGACCTGAATCGCCACGGAGAGGGGAGAGTGCCGAGAGCCCCACTCCAGGGACTCTGTTGAAAGGGTTAAAAAAAAAAAAACTGCTGGGACTGACATTCACACTCTCCTTTGTAGACAGAGGAAAAACAGATTGGATTACAGAACCACCCTTTTAAGCTTCTATTCAAACTTGATGTGCGTGTTGTTCGAGCCTTTATGGGACCATCGTTCCAAATGTCTTAGCAGTAGCAAACTATCAAATGGCTCCTTTTCAGTTTATTAGCTGTTAACGTTCGCTAAACGGAGACCTACAGTTGAACAGAAATGCATCGCGATGAGTCAGCAGACTAGATTATGACTATAGTATGTGTATGTACAAGTCACGTTTGTCTGACTAAATGCCCGTGTCTGTCCCTGTATGTGTGGGAGTGTGTGTCCTAAACGGCAAACCTCTGCAAAATTAAGATAACAGAATTGTTTTCGCTGAAATCAAGCAACAACATCTTCCAAAACGTGTGACCGTGCACGAGTGAGCTGCATCGAGTCGAGCGCGTGTGTGCGGCAGGCTCACCATGGCAGGTCCAGTCATGAGCAGAGAGCAGCCGTGGCACATCTCTCCGAACTTTTCCCAGTAGTGCTTGCGGCAGTACAACTTGCCGTCCTTCTCGTAGTACCAGTTCGTCAGATGGTCACAGCATTCGGAGCACCTGTGGGGGGCGAGGTAGGTGAAAACGTGCTCAATCGCCACCCTCAGGGAACAGTGGGAGGGCAACAGGCGGGGGGGGGGGGGGTCCTCGAGTGAGGAGGGAACAGTGTGACCATAGAGCAATCTGCCGGGCGCGCAGATGCTTCAGAGTGGACTGTCAGGCCTGGCGTATGATTTCAAAGGCTTGATGACAATTTCAGAGGTATGTGGGGAATACCTGACCGACATCGGATTCAGCCACTTCCTCCACAACAAGGCACAGATACGGCTAAGTATTCCTTGGTGACTGACAGATTGGACAGGCAGATATGAGGCTTTGTTTGGGCAAAAATAAAATGGAAACAATAACGAAAGCAAAAACAGAAATATGATTATCAAACCATCCCCTTAAGAAAACAAAAACAAACACAAATGTCATTAGAGCATGGGAAAACAAATGCCATAGGGATATCAGAAATTAAACTTGGATGCTATCAACATAAATGTTATTAGGCAATTGGGCAAACTGCGTAACCTCTCTTTTCTCTTTCCCCACCCAGAAAGACTGCATCACCAAAACCTAGTGAAAGTAGAGGTTACAGATAAAAAAGACAAATGCTATAAATCTCTTGAAAACATGCATGAGTTGGTCACCTTTGGTGTTAAACATTCAGAGATTTCTATGTTGATACTATATTTGCATCTTTCCGTCTCTAAGACTTGTTCTCTCTTCCAAAACTGCAATTTTTTTTAGGAACCTCCATATTCAGAGTTTTGTTTGCAATACGTAGGCCCTAACTTCCCTAACATGCCAGAGCACACTCCTCTAGATGCCTTCCTCACTCAGGCTCCTGTAATGAAAGGTATGATTTCTTATATTTACAGTTAAATCCAAACCTTATCTTCAACCTCTGAATTCTGGGAAAGCTCTTTGAGAGGAGGATTTGGGGGAAGAGACATCTAAGGATCTGTGGGGGGATATTCCTAAACGTGTGCATACTTTGTCTATGTGAGCCAGACATGGGTTGATTAAATGCAAAGTTGCTCACTGCACTCATTGGACTGAAGTTAGGCTTTCCAAGACGTTTGACAATGTTGACCCCTCCTGTGAAAAATGCCATCAAACACCTGCAAACCATGTGCATGCGTTTTTATAGTGTACATCTATGCCCAACTACTGGAGTACAATTTTCAAAACCCTGACAGAGGGAACTGGGACACTTAATTCTCTGTTTGGGGTCGCTCGGTCGCTATTACCTAGGCTCCAGGCGGATCTGAACGCTTGTGTGACATTTTTGGCTTGATGGCTGACACTATTGAGATGGAGAACACCAACACAGCCCTCAATCAATTTGTGGATAGAAAAAATCTTCCAAACTGTGCAGCTTGAGAAATTCCAATATACATTAGTTATGTCATAGTTTTTAATGTAATCATCTTTTTTTATGACCAGAAAGGGGAGGCCATGCCACTATGTCTAATGTGATAAGTCAGATATGACCAAGCGTGTTTGTAGATGTATTGTATTTTATTATTTTCTGTACTGTACCACTATAGCACCACTTAACCATTACTGTCAATTTGTGTATTCAATGAATGGGGGGGGGGGGGGGGGTTGGGGCAAGATGTGCACGAGTGCAGTCACTGCAATGTACACACCATGGTTCCAACTCCTGCAAGTTCCTTCATGTAAAGTCCAAAACCTATGAGGCCCTTCCCTCAGGATATATGGCTTTGTCTGGTAAAGGAACTGAAGTAGGGGAAAGGAAGTATTGGGATTCTGAGACATGCAGTGTCTCGCCTGTGCACTCTTGACCTGCTCGTACCTAGTGAACAGGTCGGATATACGACACAGGAGACGAGAGAGACTGTGCACCTGAGGCCACTAGACTCCCAGAAGAGAAATGTGATGAGCGGTAAAAACGTTGTTTTTTTTTCGTGTAATTTTGGAAACGGTTTATCATCATCTTTCTCAAAGAAAGCCGGCACCACAAAATGCTGCTCTGCTCTTCACCAAATTCCGGAATTTGTAATATGTTCCAGCAGTTTGGAGGAAACCCAAAGAAAGTCTTTTACAGCAGTCTGGAGTATTATAGAAACATTTCTAAGTAAGATTAAGATAAAGAAAGGTTAAGGTTAAAGTCCAAGAGTGGTTTATGGAGATCTGGACCTTTGTTGACTAATTTAGCAGGGAAGAGCCCAAGTCAAGGACCACCCACCTAGGCCCTTGGCCTGACCTTGACACTTCAATAGAAAGCTGAGCTAAGATTTATATGTTAGTTTTCACACACTCCACTGCTCTTGGTAAGTAGCTAGCTGATTGATCTGCATCCAACGCTATTTACCATCTTGGCAATCAGAGAGACAATTTATGACTTTGCTTGCACTGCGTTACAATACAAATGGAATGTTCTGCGAGGGGGGATGGAATGCTGAAGTTGCCAGGGAGACCCTGCAGGCTAGGAACGTTTGCGTACCTTTTAGTGGAAGCCCTGGTGGTTTGTGCCAAACGCCTGGAACCGTTGCCTAGGACAGTTGTACTCGGACAGAGATGTTCGATTACTAAGCCAGCAGAACACTTACACGGCCTTGACAGAGGCAGCAGACTGCAGGTTGTGTGCATTGCTGTTTTTATCATTTGTGTAACTTATTATCACGCTAAGAAGCTTTCAGTTCAACTGCACAGATATATATACTGCACAGTAGCCGATTTAAAGGTAGGTAAACAATACTAGAAACCTGAATAATATAAAAAGCTTAAAACTTTTTTTATTCCTAATTTTGAGGGGCCTTTGATGGGATTCTAAAAATAATTGTTCGGCAAACTCGGTCTAAAGCAAAACGTGCATTCCTTGTTGCCAGTAACCAGCAGGGACAATGTGAGGAAAGGAAAGGCCAAGAAAGAAATAACACAAAAACACTAGCAGAACACATTCCTGTTAGATCAAGGGAAAGAGTAGGTGAGCGGGAAAAGAAGGCGGACTAAACGGTTTAAAATGTGCTCACAAGAGACGGGTGATGGAGGGACAGAGAGTGGTGCTGCCAGCCTGGTCAGATAAAGATCACATTAGCAAGGGGAGGCAATGTATGGTTTGGGCTGAATTGCCCTCCCATTGGCTGCATTTGGGCATCCGCCCAATTAGAACCTTTTGTCCGATGGAATTTTAAACCAATCATGCACTCAGTTTTCAGAACCAGACAAAACAGTTTACCAAAAGGAACACATTTTAGGAGGAAGCACAGTTAGGCCTCACAAATTCTCCTTGAATCCCTCCAATGTTGTCACGGATACATCTTGCTATGTCAGATCATTTTGGTCGCAAAAGGGCTGGTGTACTGTGTGTGGAATGAGAAATTAATTCTGTACAAGTTGTCATGGAAGCAAATCCAAACCCCAGGGCTCGACCCACCCCACGCTCCGACAGAAAAACACAGCGTGTGCTGCATTTACACCGGTGGGCAATGTGAGGGGAGGTGGCCGTGGAACGACGTGCGCGGATATAAAAGACAGGATCTCTTCAGGTGTGAAGAAACTGGGAAGCACCCCCGACACGCTCAATCCGGTCTCCATGACTGAGCACGGTCAAGTCACAGCATGTCCTATCCCCATTCAACAACACGGAGTACGATCCCTATAACAACACCGGCGGAAGATTACAGCCGTGGGTCCCTGAGTGAATCACAGATCAAAACAACGATCAACGGACCAATGCTTACGACAACACCTGACAGCGCTGGTGGAGCCGAACAAACACACACCTCGCAGAGACATAAACAAAGAGTTATCTGAGAGAGGAAAAACTATAGACAACAGCATAGCTATAGTGTCAAAGAGTTGAAACTACATAAACTGTATTTAATGCTCAACTCAGACGTAGTCTGCCATGAAGTACTGGTTCTCATAACTATTAAAAGGAGCCAACGGACTGACCGCCGCCTACAAAGTCATTCTACTGATAAACATCCTTAATTTCCTTAACGCCACATAGACCGTACAACTAGAATGTCAGCATTAAATCCTTTGTTTGGAATGTATTGTGGTAAGACACAGGGGCAGTGCCTGTAATGCCAGCTTTGGAGACTAATGAAAGGAGTGTTTTTCTTTTCAGTGTTAACAAGCAGCATTATCTATGGGCGTGTAGCCGTCACACAGTGAAGCAACAAAATGGCCAAGCTATTTCTTAGGAAAAGAGAAATCAAATATTTGCTGACTGGTCATTGTTCATATGATTCATATAATGATTGAAAATTAAGTGGTTAACTAAGTTTAGGAGACAGAAGTTAAATATAATTCAACACATGCACGACAACAATAAAGAAGGAAATGCATAAAATAAGCCTTTAGAATATATACAGTATATGTATAATGAAACGTTTATATAACGGAAAGAAAATATTCTAATAAATAGGGGTGAGGGGGCAACAACAAAGAAATCTCTGCTCTGTGGAGGCTGTATCGGACAGCCCACGCCCACATCTCTGATTCGGCGTCTAGGAATGCGGTGGTGGGACAGACAACCTAGTAAAGTCTGCTCGTTACCTCACAGTGTTACCCACTGCCATTCGCCCGCTTTACTGGAACCGGGATGAATGATGTCACGTTCTAACAATGCGGCACAAGGTGAAGGTGGCGCAGGGTTCCGTGTGGCTCACGCCGACTGGCAGCAGGACCAGGACAAGGAGGGGGCGGCACGGACAATGACAATGACCATTCCCTTCCTCTTTGCATAAACACACAAACAAATGGTGAACAAAGCTATTTCCAAGCCCACTCTCGAGATGAAAGAATCTGGGTGATGGAGAATCGAGTCTTCGTTTTCTGGCGAAATGTCTGTGTCGTTTAGCGTTCGCGCAGGGAAAGACAAGTTTTTGGGCCGGGGATTAACCACATTGGTACAAACTCCAATTGAATTTGGCTGAGAGACAGTTCAGTAGTTTGGCCTGGAATAATGTTTTTCCAGAGTTTAACGCTTCATCTGAATTGGTTGATGTCACACACACAAAATAGGGGTATCTGCTGTGAGGGAGCAGACAGTATTAAGACCCAGGTGGGGAAGATACATGGCGGAGGGAGAGAGAGAGAGAGAGAGAGAGAGCGAGATAGAGAGAGAGAGAGAGAGAGAGAGAGAG
>JAVQJS010043741.1:0-11934 GCA_036024795.1 Galaxias rostratus | reverse complement strand
AATATTATAATAAATTGACCCCCCCCCCCCTCATCACCCCCCCATAGCCCCTGAACAAGACCTACACCACAGACTTTCCCCTCGTCCTGATGAACTCCTTCAACACGGACGAGGACACCAAGAAGATCCTGCAGAAGTACAGACACCACCGTGTGAAGATACACACCTTCAACCAGAGCAGGCACGTTCAAAGTTCAAAGTGTTTTATTTGACAAATACACAGTATAACACAGGATCATTCTGAGCAAATAAATTCTTATGACATGGCAGGCAGCATCTACGTAGAACAGAGCCAAAATATCCTTACCAGAAATATAAATAATATAAAAGTAACTAAGAGATACATCATATGTACAGATGGGGCATTTGAACAGTGAGAATTGAAGTACAAAATATTTTTAAATGCATAAAGTGCAGGAGTGCTGATCAATATGTGCATAGGATTGTGATGATGTGCATTGAATGTACATAGGGAGTGAAGGAGCATACATAGGGGAGTCGTGTGATCAATGTGATCCCTGAGGTTAATGTTACTGGCTAGTAGGTAACACACACACACACACACACACACACACACGGACGGAGATCCACGCGGATTCGCCTCGGGCCTTTCCAGATCCTGTTGGGAAAATGTGTTCATGCAGAACCATTCAAACACTCTGTGCTCTATGGATATATATATATACCCAGCATGGTGTTTATCAAGGAGAGGCTACACCACGGCACAAAGCTACCATCACTTCCTTGTTTGTTTTTTTGCGTACAGGTTTACACTGCAGTTTTTCTTTACTCAGTGTGATATTAAAATATGAAAACCTAATATCCCCCTCTGAGTGTCCTGCCCCCCCCCCCCAGGTCAGACCAGTCATGCCCCTTACTGGTGCAACATATGGACCAAGCCATCAATATTTCACAGCTGCGACCCCCTCTTTGTGCGCTCAGTGGCATTTGTTGCCCATGACTCAGTGAATTATTTAGAGACCGCGTATGTCAGTCTCGAGGGAATGGTGTACAAATGCGTTTCAGATGAAAGGAGCAGAGACCATCAAAGTGAGGAGTGAAACAAAGGAGCTAGAACAGAAAACATAAAGCAAGTTTTATCTCAAGTCAGACATGTTGGGCTGGTGAACTGACCGTACACCATCCAGCCGGTAGCAGAGGTTTGAGATTCTTGCAACTACAGCAATGAAGCAGAGGGAGAACGGTTCAAAGCTCAGAAAAAATTTCCCCTTCAGCTATAATTTCACGACACGGTCCTCTAAAGCGTTTTAGCCGTGGTAACTAAAGCTATTTTTGAAAGGTACTGAAAGGTGTCCACCTCGAGTGCTGAAACAGCTGTCAATCAGAGACCAATAAACACCTGGTTAACGATTAGGAATAGGCCTACCATATGACGCGATACTGTTAATATTTGACCAACTTCTATGAGGGAAAACACTCTGTGTCTGTGTGTTTGGTTTGTGAGGAGGGGAGGGGGGTGGGGGTGGTAGGGCTTAGGTAGGTTTGTGCACGTGTTAGGATACAGGATGTCTGTGTGGTTTGCTATTAAGGCCAGGTTGTATACGTAGCGTAGCACGACATCCACTGTGGCTTTACGCTGGTGATCAAAGAGCGCTCTGATTCAGCAGGACTCGCGTTAGCTAGCTAAACGGGAGGTGGTGGTGGTGTTGGTGGTGGGGGGCTGTTTTTCTCCCTGCCAGAGGAGATCTACTGCAACCTGTGGGCTTTGAAGTCTTGAAGCTGCATTCAGAACCCATTCAGCATGTTGCCCTAATCCTCTTTAAATGGAAACGCCTCATCCAATGCCAACAACGTTCTCTCTTCCACGTCCAAAGCCAGTTTACACAGTGTTCCCAACCCAAAGATGGAGCATATTTAACCTATCTTGACAAAAGCCCAGGTCAGGCCACCATTGACAGAAAGTGAAGTTAATGAGGACGACTTTCAAACGCTTTCTGTTTGATCTGACTCCTAATCCCTAGCAAATAGTGTTGAACACGAGACGTCGTATTCTATTCTTTCGCAACAGTCGATCATCTAGATCGATTAGATTAGATTAGATTAGATTCGACTTTATTGTCATTGCACAGAGTACACGTACTGAGACAACGAAATGCAGTTAGCATCAACCAGAAGTGTAAAAGAAGCAGTGAATTGTCTATACATCAGTGATAAATACTCTCCTAGTCTCCTGGACCTATTCACTGAACTCTTCATATTCTCTCTCTCTCTCCGTGTGTCCTCTCTCCTTCCCCACTCCCCTTCCTGACCTCCAGGTATCCCCGCATCAACAAGGAGTCGCTCCTCCCCGTGGCCACGGACCTGAGCATGATGGGGGAGAACGCCGACGTGTGGTACCCGCCGGGCCACGGCGACATCTACGCCAGCTTCTACAACTCGGGCCTGCTGGACCAGCTCATCGGCCAGGGGAAGGAGTACATCTTCGTGTCCAACATCGACAACCTGGGCGCCACCGTGGACCTGCACATCCTGCACCACCTGGTGAGCCAGCCCAACGGCAAGCGCTGCGAGTTCATCATGGAGGTGACCAACAAGACCCGCGCCGACGTCAAGGTGAGGAGGGTTGGGAAAAGGGTTCACTTTTGGAACGTTATGTGTCCCGGAAAAGGGTTTTTATTTTGGAACGTTGTGTGTCCCGGAAAAGGGTTTTTATTTTGGAATGTTGTGTCCCGGAAAAGGGTTCTCTTTTGGAATGTTGTGTGTCCTGAAAAAGGGTTTTTATTTTGGAACGTTGTGTGTCCTGAAAAAGGGTATTCTTTTGGAACATTGTGTGTCCTGAAAAAGGGTTTTCTTTTGGGATGTTGTGTGTCCTGAAAAAGGCAGGCGTTTACCGACGTTCATGACAGTTTAAAGAATTGTTGGTCGATTCTCGAGAAGAGTGGAGAACCTACATCCAAGGAGGTGTTCAAAGTTCAAAGTGTTTTATTGGTCAAATGCACAGTATAATACAGGATCATTCTGAGCAAAGAAATTCTTATAACATGGCTGGCAGCAACTAAGTAGAACAGAGTCAAAATATCAATACCAGAAATATAAACGTAACCAAGCTATACATCATATATGGGACCACGGAAAGGAAAGCCAGTAACATGAGAAAATGCTCAAGTCGCTCACAGTTCCCCTGCACATTCCACCATTTGAGGAACCAGCGATCCAAAATGGAAAGACCTGCGAGAGCAGCATCAGTGGAAAATGCTTATAAAGCGTTTACAAAATGCACGAGACGTCGAGTTAAGAGATGCCTCAGTACAAACAGCGGGCATCCCTGACTATTCTGGGGGGGTTGGAGCACACGGCATGATTGGGCGCCAAATTGAATTGGCAAAAATCCAAAATGCAGCATAACCTTCATATTACTGGATTTGGCCAAACCATTTGGGTCTGTGCTGCCCAATCTGTTGTGGGCTGCGTTTGAGTTTTTTTTTCCAGGGGTTCCAAATGCTATCATAATCCGGGTTATGTATGGCAAGCTTTCAGGACCTGAAAAGCAAAATTTACTACAGGATGGAAGCATCTGGAGATTGGCACCATGGCTGAATGTGCAATCTCACCCTGGGGCATTTGCTATGGCCATGAAAGTGATAACGAATAGCAGGAAATTGTGCAGTGCCAGCTAAGGTTTGAAAATCCTGTTAAACGTCCTCGTAGATGGTTTAAAGCCACCCTCAAAGGTGAAAGAATGAATGATATAATTGAACAGAGGCTTAGAGAGCATTGAGAGGTCAGGGTTGCCAGGAAAGCCAAAGCGATGGTGCCTACAGCTTGGACCTCTACCCCCGCTCAATGGTTAGGGCTGCCACAATGTCTTACTGGGCTGGTTTTCTAAGGGAAAACTTCTCTGTAGCTGCCGCTGAAAGACCTCACAGGGGATCTCAAGTGCACTAGACCTAGATGAGAAATGGCACTTACCGGAGCACCCAGCGTAGCAGTCTAAACAAAGCAGTGCTGCAGGCAAAAGCAGGGCAGAAACATACTGAAATAGTAGGACAAGTGCAACAAGGACGAGGAGGATTTGGTACTGGCACAAAGTAAACAGAGAAATGTAAGCAGGACAAAGCGGTGAGGACACGCAAACTTTGTATAAGTGTAGGACAGAAACACACACACAGAGATCTTAGCCTGTGGTAAGGTGAGAATCCAGCATGCCCCTTCTGGGCGGCGACAACTTATCGAAGACAGAAAAAAAGGGTTCAAGACTAGCCATATTCAAGAAATACATTCTTCCATCACATGAAAGGGTATTTATGACATGATTTTGTCTTTGTCCATTCTTGAGGTCCGGTTGTAGGTTTTGTCATTGAACATTATTTGACCACGGCTCTTAACCTTTGACCTTTGACCTTTTTCCGCGCGCAGGGTGGCACTCTGATCCAGTACGACGGGAAGCTGCGTCTGTTGGAGATTGCCCAGGTCCCCAAGGCCCACGTGGACGAGTTCAAGTCCGTCACCAAGTTCAAGATCTTCAACACCAACAACCTGTGGATCTCCCTGGAGGCCATCAAGAGGCTGCAAGAGCAGAACGCCATGAACATGGAGATCATAGTGAACCCCAAGGTGACACACACACACACACGCAGACGCACACACACACAGACACACCCTCACACAGGTGCACACACACACTCACACAGACACACACAGACGCACACACACCTCTCACAGGCACATACACTTGCACACACACACGCGCACACAGGGACACACCCTAACACAAACGCAACTAATCCTATCCACAAACATTAAAACATTTTCATACAAATACAACTTCCTTAAATGTTCTGCTTCACAGGTGAATTTTTTTTACAAAACCGTCAGATTTTCTTTTCTTATTTTTTATGAATAAATCATTTCTAAATGTAAGAATAGTAGACTATCTAAATACAAAATTGCCCAAGAATACTGTGTTAGACAGTGTGTGAAAAAAATTCAACATCATTATTAAAAATAGTTTTAACTCGAGCCATTTTCAAGGCTTCTAATCATTTAGGGCTCTTTTATCTAGAAAATAGTGAGGTGCCCTGGGTTTGATTTATTTATGACTATACTCCTTTTACCTTGATCCGCTTCATCCCCGATGACTCCTGGTCTCATTTTAAGGGAATGAAAAGTCACCAGGAAACAGGTGGGACGCTGTGTGACCTTTGACCTCACAGCTGTGAAACCCCTGACCCTGCGACCCGTAATACAGAGTTCTAATTCTCTGACATGGACACCGAAAGTGTTCCGAGCTCGTTTCTTTTTCCAGCCCACAAGCGGCTAACTAAACCGGTGGTGAAACGAGGCTGAGCCATCAGTCGGTGCCATGGCAACCCGGGGCCTCTGAGTCAGGATGCCTCCTTTGGAACCAACGGGAAAACGGTGGTCAGGGAGCTGACGTTCATTTCAATTGTGGCCCTGCCTCACTCTGGCCTAACTGTTTACATCCCCCCCCCCCCCACACACACACACACACACTCACACTCACCCCCCCCCCCCGGGCTCTCTGTAGCCCGGCCACACGGCCTTGACACCACTAGCAGCTACGTGTCGGATAGCCCAAACAAACGAACGCTGCACCACTGCCGTCGTGACTCCCCGTCGAAACAGGCGATCCCTTGACGATGCAGACGCATTCCAGAGTGACACATTCCAAAGCCTCTGTTCTCCGAGGCCTTCTGTGCCTGGAAAGGCTTTAAGGGTTTTCCCTCTTGTTGTGGGGATTAACACACAGAGAAGGGAGGAACAACAATTTGTGACGTTGCTTTTTTTGGCCAGCTCTTTAGTGGCTGACCTGCTCTTGTAAGACTTGTTTTTGACTTTCCTTTTGTTCTAGTATCGGCCATTAAGTTCATGAAAAACGTCAGCCACTTAATTTGGTGCGTGGGTGCTATTCCTGGAATAACATCTGTTTTTAAACATTTTTCTTTGCTAAGCCAATGTTCATCAACGTCTTTGTGTGAAGCTAACGTATGTGGCTGGGTACTTAGAGGGATCGAGAGTTACTCTCTGTGGGTCTTGTTCAGAGTAGAATCCCCCCCCCCCCAGTTAGACCACGTGCAGGGCGTATGACCCTGTAGGTTTACAGCACCCACACTACAGGGGTTTGTTTCACCCACACTGTGGCTTCCTCCCACTAAAGTCACTCCGTTATTGAATCAGAGGGGGATAAGTGTGTTAGGTTCAGCCAGGTTGCTCGTTAAGCGTCTGAACGGTGGAACCTAGTGACCGATCACCTAATTAATGCACGTGGGGAGAACCATGGCGTTTGGCTCGGGACATCTGAGGCATGGCCCCGCGTTCATCATCCAATTAGTCAGTAAAACCGACTGTATGTTAGCTACTCCAGGACGATCTAGAAGATGCACTAAGCGCCACACTCAGCCACTGGAGTGCTGGGTGGCAGCAATAGAGCACATGGCGTCAGTAGTTAGCCCCCTTTTCACAGGGTCCGCTGTGTCAAAGAGGGAGTCCCGGCTTGGACGCCACACAGTGTACGTCACCCTTTTAGATCAGGGCAGCTCCAGCGAGCGCCCGCGACGGGGAGAAAAGCTAGCAGGCATCGGCCGACGTTAGCCGAGTCGTCGTCGTCGTCGTCCGTGAACGTTCCGCGGGACGTGACCGCCGTGTTCCGCGCGGAGAGGACGCTCTGACACAGCCTCTCCCCCTCTTCCTCCTCCTCCTCCTCCCAGACCCTGGACGGCGGTCAGAACGTCATCCAGCTGGAGACGGCGGTGGGCGCCGCCATCAAGAGCTTCGACAACGCCCTGGGCATCAACGTGCCCCGCAGCCGCTTCCTGCCCGTCAAGACCACGTCGGACCTGCTGCTGGTCATGTCCAACCTCTACAGCCTGGACGCCGGCTCGCTCACCATGAGCGAGAGGAGGGAGTTCCCCACCACGCCCCACGTCAAGCTGGGCAGCTCGTTCACTAAGGTACCGGACGCCGAGTGTTTACATAGTATACGTTGGCTATAAATATATTTGATGAACTCCCCTGGATGTGTCAAAGCCTCTGCAGCACCCGGTTAAAGAGTTGAGACGTTGAGGAGCAACTCTGCAGTTCAGAAGCACAGAGTTCCATCCGTTTGTGTTTTATGCCTTCCTGGCTCTCCTCGCTAATGGTGCTCAGACAGGTCACTATCCTGGTTGTGATTTATCAAAGCTGTTTGGCCTTTTCCTCCTCCGGCTCACTTTCCATCCCTGCAGCCGGAGCTCAGCCTCGCGTTTCGGGACGCACGTGTAATGTCGATCTGCTTGTCCGCCTGAAGGTCCAGGAGTACCTGACCCGGTTTGAGAGCATCCCGGACATGCTGGAGCTGGACCACCTGACCGTTTCCGGAGACGTTACGTTCGGAAAAAAGGTTTCTCTGAAGGTGGGTGTATCGTTTTAACTGCACGGGGAAAGGTATAGGTAGTATAGGAGTTAATACATACAGTAGGCTCCTCTAGAGTCTGCTGTCCACCTCCTTTCTTTCCCCAACTTAACCCTAACCACTATACCCGTTCCTCTCTCCCAGGGAACGGTTATCATCATAGCCAATCACGGAGATCGGATTGACATACCAGCCGGCTCCATGCTGGAAAACAAAATAGTGTCTGGCAACCTGCGCATCCTAGACCACTGAAGCCTTTACTCCGCCCAGCCCCCCCTCCCTCACACCCGTGTGACCTAACATCCATGTTATGTGACTCAGTTCAGCTGAAGGAACCGTATCTAGAATTCCGTACATGTTAACATATTGTGCCATTTTAGAGATCAGTCAGTGAAGCCGGGTATGCCCATGACCGGCTTGGTGCTCGTGATTTTACGATCGATGTGAACAGTAAAAGATTGTTTATCGCACGTCATCACCGTGAATCTGTCAGGATAGGTACGACGCCTTGTGAGCGTGCGTGCGCGCGCGTGCACGTGTGAGATAGGAAGCTTAACATAATTGTCCATCCCAATATGATATTCATATGAAATATAAGGGCATATAGTGTCATCGCAGCTCTTCGGTTTTGTGAGTTATTGTGTTTTTGTTTTTTCTGTATGTGATTACTAGTTACAATGTTATTTTGTCAGGCTTTGTCAAAATACTATTTATAACATACGACCGTTAATTATACTGCTACCTATCCTATCTAATTTCTCCATCCAAAAATATACCAGAGATTGTATAACAAGTGCAGTATTTTTTCTCTTTCTAACTCGCCGTTTGATAACACGTTACAATTCAAACACATAGATATTAACACGTTAGATACAAGTAGAATAACAGAACATTAAAATGCGCTTCCTTCATGGATGTATTTTACACGCTAGTTCCCATTAACAATTTAACATCATTCAAATCCTATCTTGATACTAATACACAGACACACTGTGAAACTGCTAATGTTAGACCTCACTCCTTAAAGCCTGAACTGGGTGTTAACTGTGAGCAGACCCGACACTTGAAAGCAATACGTGTTTGTTCGGCGACAGTGCAGAGGGTTTCCGGCTGCAATTTAGGAAGGCGTGCCCCCAGAGCTGCTGAAATAAAGTGCAATATGGAACACTGGCACTGTGTGGCGTCTTCTTGGTCTGATGACTATGGTCCTAAAAGTGTGGAACTGCTGAGAAAGGCAGTTTGTGTGCTTTTTGTAGTTTGGACGTAATGTTAGGATGTTGAAAACTTCGTTCATTCGTTGTATTCGTAAATGTTCAAATCCCCTTCACGAATCCACTTCTCCCCACAGGACTCCCAACGTTTTCCATCGGAGCTTCTCTTAGGCCAAAGTCAATGTACCGCATGCTGAAGGGAACGTTCTGTGAGCAAATGGTAAAACGAAAATACTGTTCATGCCCAAAGCTGTCCCTGTTTGTTGACAGTATGTTGACAATATCCCCGCCCCTAAAATAGTTAAGGGGTTGAAGCAAGAGAGATGTGGAATTGGTCGTCTGAGAAAGCTAGCTTTCTTACTACGACTTGACCAAGATAGTAATGAGAATACTAACGCAAAGGTTATATATTTTCATAAAATTGTTAGAATGACTTCCTGCTTGCAGTGTAACTTAAAAGAGGGCAGTGCGTTCATATGACAGTGTTCAGTAGAATTGTTTATTAAGAAACAGCGCAGGTCCTGCACGTACACATCACCTCCACTAGGTGACAGAAGTGAACAGATTTTGGCAGCGTCACATTTCTGACCATCGCAAAAGACACCCAAACAACTGGGTAAAATGAGTCAACTCATTTTTAAACTTTATTGTTTAAAGTTGGTACAAAAACTGCTCTTTCAAAAACTTTTTCTCAGCTTTTGGAGCCAAACCATTGTGGAGAACAAACCATGCAGACAGGGAGTACAATAACAGTCCACAGAGAGGAAGAGAGTTAAGCCCTTACTTGCACCCCTTCTCCATGAAGAGAGAGAAGGTGTGTCAAACACACAGTCCAAAGGTTAGCTGGAAGATGTTTCACGGGTCAGTTAAGACAGAGAGAGACACACTTTAATGACAGAGAGAAGGAGGTGTCCCCTGGATAAGTTGTGAAGCGGGCCTGTGTTAGGAAGTTAATGGAGCATCAGCTGTGTGTGTGAGTGCATTGTCCCTGAGTGTCCCTTGTATGTTGAAGTCAGAGCAGTGCCTGTCAATAAAGACTTGCATTTGGATGGAGAAATCCTTTTTGATACAACATGCCTAACAGATGCGCGAGCACACAAACAAACACGCACACACACAAGGCAAATACGAACAGAGAAATACGCTCTACTATTTGCTTACTAAAACATCAAAAGAAAGATTGATGCCTGAAGTTGTTTTTAATGATGCCTCGTAGTCCATTCGTGGAGAATGAAGTAGCCTGCTGAACCAGACGGACCAGCTAGGTCTGTCAGCTGTTGAGCTTCTCAGAAGGCCAGATGTATGAAACCCATCTAAAATACACACGCTACTCTCGAAACAGAAAAAAATATATAAAAATGTTTTTTTTAAAAAGGAAGCGATTTATTCAACGTACCAATTCTATATCACTGTTTAAGATTGCACTTCTAACCTTTTAAAACTATTCAAATGTTTATAGCTATCGGTGTGTCTTATGTCTAATTCCAGAAGTGTGACTAAATGGAGCCACAAACCTGTGATTTCAAACGAATCTTAAAAAAGGACCGGAGAGTCCAATTCAGACGGTCAGGTTTTGATACGTGCAGGACTAACAGTCCGAACAGTACAATCCTCAAGACAGGATGTCTCCACCCAAATGTGTTGCTCTGAATGAGGGAGTGAAAGGTTGGGGTAATTGACGGCCTAACCAAACAGTTAATACCCACACACATTACACAAAACCAGAAGAAGAACAGAAAACTCTCTAAGTGTAACGTGGGGTGTATTGTCACCAACCTGCTACTTCCAACGGATCAGGATGAGAAGAAACGGACATACACGGAAACAGAACCCTCCAAACACACCTACAACCTTAGCTGATTAACATTAGAAGTACATGGAATATAATTTTTTTTTAAAGAGTACTGAAGTTAGGCATATTTGACAGAGGAAACGATGAGGAAAAACTAACATAGTTTGTCTTTTTGGGGATGACCTCATGAGTTCTGAAGGTATAAATAAGTGTCTTTATTTACGTTAGTTCTTATGGAGGGTGTATATTGCAACAGTAAACAGGAATAAAATCGGGTGTTTGCTATACCATGTATTGGTTGTGTAGATAAATACTGTTGTTATGGTTCTTTGCCTAAAAACAAAACGTTGTTTTCGCAGCAGTTCATGATTCTGCTGTTTTTTTTTAATTTATTTTTTATATTGTCGTCTCGTTTCACGTGAAAATATAGAAATCTTTGTTTTCATTCGGCGTATGAAAAAGCAATACAAAGGTCACTTAAAAACGAGAGAGAAAGAGAGAAATCTGGAAAAAGAAAAGCTTATAAAAAAAATTAAAAAAAAATAAAACGACAGAGGACAGAACCAAACCGAGGCCCGGCCCAGGCCCGGGTCCAGATAGCTACAAAGCACTCCTATGCATCAGTCCAGCGGGCCCTGGAAGATGAGTCTCACGAAGCCCTGCTCGCCCGTCAGCTGCTGGGCGCAGAAGGGGCAGGCGGTGTGGAAGGTGTGCGTGCCGTGCGGCAGCGGGATCTGGCTCCAGAAGCCCGCTGTCTTCTCCGAGCACACGTGGCCGCAGGGGCCGAAGGCGTGCGTGGGCGGCGCGGCGTCCAGGTAGAAGCCCGCCTCGCAGCCCAGCCACAGCGGCACGTAGGGGCCCCGCGCCCGGCACATGGGGCACTCCCTGAGTCGCCCCTCCCGGCCCTCCCTCTCCTCCCGGTGGTTGCCCCAGTTGTGGTAGCCGTGCACGTGGCCGCACTGCAGGTAGACCCAGGGCTGCTTCTCGTCCGGCGTGTCCTTGCGCCGCATGGAGGGGAAGGCCAGCGTGTTGAAGCCAACGGGGCACTGGGGCCGCGCCGCGTTGATCTCCTGCCGCAGCGCCTCCAGGTGTTTGACGGTGGGAGTGCGGGAGAGGCCCTCGGCCGTGCGCCACAGGAGGGTGGCCCCGCACAGGTCGATGAGGGAGCCGTCCACCAGCTCCTGGCTCTCGCTCTCCACCTGGGGGGGCCAGAGACAGACAGGAACGGACAGCCTGAGATTGGGGAGCAGCTGCAGTGAACCCAATAGTCACTTCAGAGGCATTGATAAAAAACCAAGCCAGTAGGTGGCAGACTAAGCCAGCTTTTTTAACCTTTAACCCCTGTTAAGAGCCTTGAGATCGTGTGAGGCAGTGGGACACAGAAACCGAGAGAAAGACCAAGAGACCGAGTAAGACAGACTGGAGCTTGGGTGAGATTTCTCATGGTGGAGGAACACGCGGTGCAGGGGGGGGGGGGGGGGGGGGGGGGGGGGGGGGGGGGGGGGGGGGGGGGGGGGGGGGGGGGGGGGGGGGGGGGGGGGGGGGGGGGGGGGGGGGGG
>JAVQJS010043709.1:0-14606 GCA_036024795.1 Galaxias rostratus | reverse complement strand
GTAGATTTGTTGGTAAGAAAAGCTAAATGTCTGCTAGTAGATCAATAGTGTTTTTATTTTTGGTACCAGTTCTGGATGTAATAAGGAATGCCTTATAACAGTGTTTCACCTCTGCCATTATTCATCATACTCCTGAAGTTGTTTGACACATATAATTTTTTCAAATTTTAATTTGTTAGTGTTAGAGAAACTTTTACAAAACAATTGTGCATTATATAAGTGGCCTACGTGAGCTGGCTCACTATAGTTATGATTGTAAATGTTTTTTCAAAACACTACTTTTAGAGACCCCCAGCTAGCTTGTGTGGTGTGTGTGCTGCATAGTACCCTTGTTTCTTGTTATGTAGTACAAACAAGATATTCAAACTCTATTGAACAATCAGCCCTCTACTTTCTATTTTTATTAAGCAGAAATACGTTCACGTTTTACAGTTGACAACATAGAAATTGTTCGTCTTTGTCCAGTTCATGTTATTACTAAACGCACACTAAATACAGGCCCCCTAAATCTATTTCACTCAGACCCTGTAGAAGATAGTCTTCTAGTTTGAATTGTAGGACTGGTAGTGGACGGTTATGTCAAGGTGTTGTAACGATGCAATCCTGACATCTAGTGGAACTTTACATTTACTTTACATTTATGTATGTGTCAACATGTTAGCCGTATATAAATAGACCGATAGAAATAGACCCTCTTGGCCCTATAGACTTTTTAAACTTTTACGTACATGTGTTTCCTCGGGAAAAAAAACCAAACTCATGTACTTTAAAGCTGTCCTTTTTTGGATTTCTGATATTTATTCAGAAAGGCAGCATACTGTTCAAGACCACGGGGTGACCTAGTGACCTTTCATCCCGGTCAGTAGATCATAAGGTGCTAATTATACACAGAACACATGAAGTACTGCGACGTCATCAGTACTCCTCAATGCAGCATTCTGGTTTTCAGTATGTTATAGTTGTTTTAAAGGTCATGTTTTTGTCCCTAAGCCTATAGTACAGTAACTTCTTTACTCTATGTACACTCTTTCCTTTGTAAGGAACCCGAGAATCAACCCGGACAGTTTTGGTAATGAATGGCGAAAGCAATAAACCCAGAGACTGCATAATACTTGGATAATACATCTTTAAAAATGTTTTGATTTCGTGTCGTTCTTTGCAGCGTCTCATAGTGCATTAGTTATATGATGTTATGTATATCATTGTCTCATAGAGCATATGCTATACGATGCTAACGTGGACATCTCAACATGCCATTTATTATAATTTAGGCTGGTTTGGACTTATCCACCACCGTGCGATGGCGCTGTAAACTAAATGCAAGTTGAATGTGCCCATGGGGTTGGGCTGAATCTTTTCTTTGTATTGCAAGTTCCCCCTTCCCCGATTGGTCCTTAAAGCACTGTCACACGATTGGTGCGCTGAAACGAACGCTATTCAATTGTGGTTATATTAGTCAGGAGCCAAACCTCAGAGCAGTGTCGGCTAACAGGTAGAGAATCGTCAACTCAGGATGCCCTGGACTGTAATTTGGCATTCAAATGTTGGCTAATACAATTTCGCCACTGTGTATACATTGACAAGTGCGTCTTTTTGAAACACATAAATTACAATGTCTGCGACACGCAGCGTGTTAGCCAAGACTCTAGAAGATCTCAGCCTGGACTCAGGTTATGGAGCATCGGAATATTGCAATTCTCTCAGCATCTCTTCCTCGAAGTCCCGACATTCTCAATACCATTTGAACTCTTCTCAGACCGGGGCATGGTGGCAACACGCAGGATCTCTCATCAGCAGAAACGGAAGCTGGGACACAGTGAGTACGGGGCCAGAAGATTTAGAGGACATCCTCTCTAAATGTCCTCGCTTACCAGAGCTGGAAGAGTACCCATGGACAGACCAGGAGCTGCGGGATGTCCTGCGAAGGGTTGGTGAGGTTGACTTATTTTTATCCCAAGACGCTCTCCACAGACTGTCAGTGCTATTGTGCAGGTTTCTGGTTCGCTTAGCCCGGGAGACTCAGCGATTAAGCGGACTACACCGACGCTGCACCCGGTTCGAAGTTCAGAGTGCTGTCAGACTTGTGCTAAGCTGGGGGCTTGCTGAAATATGCATGTCTGCCACTGTAAGGGCCATCTCTCTCCATTGCATGAACTCAGAGGACAACTTGCGTAAGCGGGGCAAATCTGCGCGCAGTGGGCTGAGCCTCTCCGTTGGTCGCTTTTTCAGATGGATGGTAGACTCCCGCGTGGCAGTACGCGTGCACGAGTATGCAGCGATCTGCTTGACGGCGTGCGTGGAAAGTTTGGCCGAAGTTGTGTGTGCACGTGTTCGTGTTGTTGCCGAGCAACTCAAAACTCACGAAGAAGGCGACATTGCCAGGGGTAACTCTTATCAGGTGGACGCCGAGCTGTTGGAAAGGGTCGTGAACAATGACACTGAACTCTGGGGGTTACTGCAAAGCTACGAACATCTGATATGTGGCAAAAATAGTAACGGTAAGTGGCCTAATGCTTGAACATCAACACAAATTTGTGTTTTGAAACGGAAACTGTCCAGATTGTGATATGTCATTTGGTTCCCGAAATTGGTATCAGCTGTCCAATAAACACAATACAGTTTTCCCTGTGTTTCCCCTCTATTGGCCCATCAGGCAGACAGACAAGGTGATTATGCAACCCCAGGATGAGAACAATGCTCCCACTGAGTCACATCATTCAAGCTTGTAAATAAGCCCTTACATAGGCCCTGGTCTACCTAACTCCCCTTCTATGGTCTGTAATCTCTTTCCCGGAAAGTGCAGTGTGTCAACCTATCTGTCAAACGACATATGGCTCATAGATTATGAGTGGTCGCATCCTTCTGAAGTTGAATAAGTACCTTTTATTTATTGAGTAATCCATCAAATATGAATTTTATAAAAAAAAAGAGAGCAAAACTTGACATTAAATGCATCCTCAGTCTGGTTATTTATGGCAGTGGATTTCGATGGAGGTCAAGATGGTCACATCACTGAGAAAATCATTCAAACTGCTAGAAGCACCTCTACGCGTGTGTGTCTGTGAGAGTTTGTGTGAAAGGACGGGTTCATCACCAGAAAGGTATGGGAATAAAGGTTCATTTAGAGGTATGATCCACACCATGCATGAACAACAGGCGCCAGACACACCCACGTCAACGCTATTGTGGGAGACAACGTTGAGTTCCACTGCTTCCTACTTCCTCTACCGTTTCAATCGTAGTTGTAACATCACATATAAAACCAGTAGTTTCCAGCGATTTCAAACCACTAATCAAAGTGTGGCGCCTCCTCATTAGCACCAAAACTGACACATACTGACCCAGCAGGAGAGGACTGGCCAACCAGCAGACAGCGTTGGGTCCTGCTCCTGCCCCCTGACTGGCCAGACGTTTATGGAGCCCCAGGCTTGGGGCTGACCTGCAAACAGAACACCGATAGGTGTTGGTGAGCCTGGAGCCCTGTGGGGAAACACATGGAAGGCTTAGTGTTGGTGGTTGTCATAGGCCGGATATACTGTTCAACGGTCCCCCCCCCCCCTCCACCACGTCTCTCTCTCTCTCTCTCTCTCTCTCTCTCTCTCTCTCTCTCTCTCTCTCTCTCTCTCTCTCACACACATTTTAGCACATTCACTCGCATATATATCTTCATTCCCTCAGTTCAAATTTCACTGACATAATTTAAATATCAGCCTATGGACCATTCGGATTTGTTCATTGACAGAAGCCAGTCCACCACAATGAAACCCAAAGAAGGCTTCCCCTCCGAGGTAATGCCCTCACTCGGCACTCGCTCAGCCTACAGTTACAGCCTGAATTATCATCATCTTCTCAGATCTCCACCAGTCCAGTTTTACTGCCCAGGCACCCCAGTATCCCAGGCTCTCGGCTGTCATAGGAGATTAACTTCTGGGGATATCACTTCCATTATTCTTTGAGCTGCCCCTTTATTCTTTCCATAGGATCCTTTCTTTAATAAGGGAACTAGTCACAGCATGGTGCCGCTGCATGAGACTTTCAATACTGCGGTTCTCCTTCCAGGACCATTCCTCCGCTTGGCTAGAATCCTGGTTACTGTAGTGTGATTTGGTAAGCCCGCTGACAGACTGGAGGGACGGGAGGGAGTGGACGGGAGGGAGTGGACTGCCAAGATCCCAGGAGCCAGCATTTGTGCGCTGTAGTCACACGGTGCTCCTCTTCAGGCCACTGCAAACAGAAGGTGGACTAGACAGGCAGGATCTGATCAACTTGTGGGTGTTATCTAAAACACCTTGGATGTCATTGTGGCATGACCTCATTTCGACATTAGGTGAACCTTAATTGGAACATTGGAAATTGGCGACGCCTGTTAGGTAGAGGTCGAACCCAACCACTTTTGGGTTTGGATTCATTATCAAACCCACATACCGTAGCATGCATAGGTAACACTGTCAGAGAGGAGGGAAATCTCTCTGCAGGGCTTTTGGAGGGCTGACAGATTTACAGCCACTGGGAATTATAGTGTCGGTAGAGCAAGCCACAAGGAATGACTGATGAGGTGGAGTGACATTTTTCATTCGAACGGAAACCTAAAAAGGATAGTTTAAAGTCTGATAAATGATTCTAGCCTGATTGTTTTACCATTACATTAAGCCTCTGACCTGGCCCTTACCCTTCTCAACTTTGGAGAATGTAATCCATCGGGATCAGTGTTTCTGTGAGAAAGACTCACAGTAGCAAAGTCTTGATATTCACTTCGGAGGGGGAACAATTCCTGATCTGTGTTATGGTTTCACTGTGAGGCCAGACGGATATTTCATTAGCGTAGGGAGTTGAACGGAGCCCAGCGTGGTCCCTGCTTTACCCCGGCCTATTGTAGAGCTGTGCGGAGGGAGAGGAGCCGGGACGCAGATCTTTCCTCCTGCTTTCTGTCTGCTCACTGACACCCCGTCCACCTGTTGGGGACAGCTGGGGTCGAGGGTAAGCCACGACAGGACTAATGGAGGCCTCGGCAGGAGAGGGCCAGCTTCATGACTGCCAGGACAAAGAGGACGTTTTCAACATCTCTTGGCTGGAGGCCTGTGCATTCGCTTCGGGCCAGACCGTACCTTCATTCACCATCTCATTCTCATCGCCCACGTTTACCTTGAGAGGAGTTTATGGATTACTTTGCATACATTGAATTAAGAGTAATAGCTTGTGCCAGGAAAGACACTTACACATAATGAAAGAGACAAGAACATGTTAAAAAAGAGAGTTTATTTTGAAATGTAACAAAAGGAATTTGACATAACATAAATATATAGCTTGTTTTTGTGTTCAGTTCGTTTTTAATATGCTAAATATTTATGGTTACAAGTCTTCATGATCGTCCTACATTAAAATTCAGATGTTCTGACCGAGACGGCGACTTGCCCAAACAGTTCTGGCTTTATGTCATGCTTCAGAAAGGGGCTGTTGTGTGATGGTGTGGGGGACCATACGTCTGTGTTCATTCACTTCACACACACACACACACACACACACACACACACACACACACACACACACACACACACACACACACACACACACACACACACAGGACAAGGCTTCTGTTTTCGTTCAGCCACTGGAGTCAAAGGAAATGACTTAATCACGTGTGATTATGGAAGTGAGCATGGCAGCGGAGCCCACAGAGGCCACACGCCACTCCCACTACACAGGTAGGGATTAGAGAACGGCCTGTTGTCCTTTGTCTCCGCAGACTGGCCTGTTTGTTGTGTTCAGCCCAACACGGAATGGTAGCAACACGTAATCAAAACCAATTATGTGGTAACACTTGTGTCTTGTTAGTCCTGGGGAAGAAAAAGAGTATTTTCAGTCTGTTTGTAGAATACCTTCCAGTGTGTAGCCAATCCTGTCTATGCCTGTGCCAAGAGCAACACGAGTCTGCCTGTTCTGGGTCAACGGGAGGCGTTCACGCGCTGAAGTGGGACAGGCTAGCTTTACCACTAGGTGACCGAGATGACTGACAGGCCGGAGGAAGCGGCGGTAACGTGCCAATAGCACAAACCTGAGCGATAGCACGGCAGCCACACAGGTTACTATGGTCTGTCGGGAGGACTCCTGCGGGGGGTGTGGCTGCTGCTGGGGCCGAGGCTGGGCGCTGTGCAAGGCCGTGGCGACACACCGCCAGCCTCCGGGGGCCGCCAGTGTGGGGCGAGCGGTCTGAGGGGACATGGCTTGGCTGTGTCTCCGGTCTTCCGTTATGGACAGCTGTTTGAGGCCCCCACCTAATGCCCGGTGTCCTCCTCTCAACGCCCCCCTCACCTCTCAAAGCTGCACGCGTCCCCCTCACACCCCGGGTTGGCTTTGACATCGGTGCCTGCTAGAGGTTTCCATTGTGTGAGAGAGGGGAGAGTCAGCAGATACTCCTTTCATGCTTTCACAATTCAATGGATTGCGTGTGTTTGTGTGTCTGGCCCGGTGGTTTTCTGAGGAGGGTGTGTGCATCGCATCATGAACGGATGGTTGACTCTGTGGCTCCGGCTCATCATACTCTGTAGCAAGAGGCCGGCTGGGGGCAAATAAGTTGAGGAAATCTAAATGTATACCAGGGGTCTGTGCCAATAAATCCACCTTCCCATCGTCCTGTCTCTCATGAAGGATCCATTTTAATACTCAAGTCCTGAGTGAAAATCCTTCAAACTCTTAAATCTGCTCTCCCTATAAAGTGTGTGTGTTTGTGTGTGTTTTCTACTCTCAGGTGAGGTGCCAGTTCATGTCGGGCCCTTCACAGAGGCCCCTGAAGAGCCGGTGGAGAGCAGGGAGGAGGTGCTGGTCCAGCTGGAGCTCCACAGCCTAGAGCAGGCTCTCTTGGCCCCCTCCGTGGGGAGCATGGCCGAGCTCAGTGAGTCACCGTGCTCTACCGCTGGATGTGGAGACCTGCCACACTCAGCTACTGTCTGTGTGTGTGTTTGTGTGTGTGTGTGTTAGTTTAAACCTTGACCTATGCTTCTCCCGTGGGCCCAGCCATTACGGCGGCCGGTCCCCTGAGTTATACAACAGGCCAGGGATTGTAGCCCAGCCAAACAGAGGGCACCTTCACACACAGATAACCCCCCTCCACCCAAACACACACAGACATAATCAAACGCTTGTGTCAGTGCACACCGAGTGCTTTTATTGTGCAGTTCTCTATAGCCACATTGTTAAAACCTAGGGCCGTGGATTGACAACCTAAGCTCCAACTTATTCCACAGTGCACCCTCCACTGTTATGAGTGGAATATAACATGTGTAGGGCTATTATAGAAGGGGACTCCATCTATTACACTACGTCAATAGTCTCATACGTGTGTGTGTGTGTGTGTGTGTGTGTGTGTGTGTTGTGTGTCATCCCAGGTGACCTGGTGTCCCGAGCCATGCACCACATGCAGCGCCTGCGTGCCGGGAACCTCTCCCACAGCCCCGCCCAACCAGCCAATCAGCAGCTGTTGTCCTGGACGCCGGGCGCTCTGCACAGCCTCTACTACTTCCTGTCCAGCCCCCAGACGGAGGGTCGGGAGAGCCCCTCCCTGACGCCCGCTAGGTCGACCCTCTGCAGAGAGAGGTACGGACAACTAGAGAGAGAGGCGCCATGCAAATTGTGTCAGCAGGACAAAGAGTTCCACTCTCCCTTTATTTGGTATCAATGGCAGTGTCGTGACTCTTCAACTGTTTAGTGTTCAGTGGATCCGAGCTCTGTGACCCGCCCCCCTTCCCTGGACAGAGGTACTGCCTCTGTGTGTGCGTGCGCGTGTATGGCAGAGTAGCTTAGTGACGGCTCGTGTCCCCCTCCCAGGCCCTTCCTGCTGCTCCCCCCTATGATGGACTGGATCCGGGCTGCCACGGTGCACGCCCAGCACCGACGCAGCTTATTGGTGGACGGCGATGATGTGAGACAAGCGGCTCGACTGCTCCTCCCTGGATTGGACTGCGAGCCCCGGCAACTGAGGTGGGAGGGCGCCACTGGTCACATAGTACTCTCACCGAGAGACAAACTGAAGGACTTATTTTTTTCAATGCTTCTGTACTGATTGATGCATTGACTTTATGTTATTGCTATGGCGGGAATGAAGAAGTAAAACACATCGCCCTATGTCTTGGCCTCCGTCTCCTTCCTGAAAGGCCCGAGTCCTGCTACCAGTCGTTCCGCCGTCTGGACACCGGAGCGGCCACGGCTAAGTTCCAGCTGGACCTGGGCTTCCGGATGTTGGCCTGTGGTCGAGCGGACCTGCTCCCCCATGCCACCCGCCTGCTGGGGCCGGCAGGGGTCAACACCATGGACGACCAGGTAGAGACAGCCCGAGAGGCCAGTTGTCCTGTGGCCACAAGGATAGGGCATTATGCTAAAGGGACCTTTGCTGTCTGTGCTACAGGGCATGTCTCCCTTAATGTACGCCTGCTCCGCGGGAGACGAAGCGCTGGTCCAGATCCTCGTGGATGCCGGTGCCACCCTGGATCTACAGGTGACCTCTCTATTACACCTGCTGTGACCCAGACTGCTATGTGCCTAGAGCCTCAAAGTCACAGCCCAGCACATTGTTTTTGACGTTATTTGTGTGTGTCTGTGTGTGTCAGGTCCCAGGCTGCTCTCCCAGACACCCCTGCGTCCACCCAGGCAGCCGTCGCTGGGTGGCCCTCACCTTTGCGGTGCTGCACAGGCACATGTCTGTGGCTCAGGTTAGCCCCCCCCCGCACACACCACCGGGACCCAAACACATAGCCCCTGTTGGTCCCACTGGGCCTCGTAAAGCCAGCTTGTCTCTCCTTGCTGTGTTGAAGCTGCTGCTGGAGGCCGGCGCGGACGTGGAGGGCATGGCCTCGATGGACGGCCAGGACAGCTGTGCCGAGACCACCCTACAGCTGGCCTCCGCCGCAGGTGGGCACATACCACACACACACACACACACGCACGCGCACAGGGCGGCTGACCCTTCCGTCTCCTATAGGTGACTATGAGATGGTGAGCCTGCTGCTGGCCCACGGTGCGGACCCCTTGCTCAGGGTGCGGAGTGGGAGCTCCCTGACCTCGCCCCCGTACGAGGACATGAACTGCTTCAGCTATGCTGCCGCCCACGGACACAGGTCAGGGAGGGAGGCCCACCTTTGGGTTCATCCTCTTTTAAGAACCTTATTTATTGGGGTGACGTAGTGCTCTGTGCTTACTCCTCGGCCTGCTTGTCGCCCTGCCCCAGGAACGTGCTGAGGAGGCTCCTGAACCAGCCCCAACAGAGGAAGGAGGACATCCTGTCCCTGGAGGAGATGCTGGCCGAGGGGGTGGAGAAGGACAACACCCAGGCCTCTACCTCTGGGTCCAGCCCCGGCTCTCTGAGCCCCGTCCCCGGCCTGAGTAAGGCCAGGACCAGGGCCCTCCAGCAGGCCGCCTACTACAGCGCTGAGCACGGCTACCTGGACGTCACCATGGAGCTCAGAGCGATGGGTAAGTGAGCTGTGCTGCGACGCGTCACTTGGTGCTCAGGAGGAACGGCAGTTCATAATCCAGTAGTCTAGAGCGCATAAAGTCCGTAGGCCAGTCCAACTCTGACCTCCCTTCTTTACTCGGGGCTCCCAGGGGCCCCCTGGAGGCTTCATGAGTGGCTGGCGTCTCTCCAGAGGGCCCAACTGCAGTCCAGGGACGACGTGGCCCTCGCTCTCCTCGCCGACTTCGCCTCCATCCGGCGGGAGGACTACTGCTCGGAGCTGGTCTCCCCGGGCCTGGCCCTCATGTTCAACATGCTCGCCACCAGTAAGGTGAGGCGCCGCCGCGTGACCTCACAGGGGGCTAACATTAGCTTCCCTTCCCCCTACGTGACCGGGAGCAGGGCGGTATGAACCTTCTCACCGACACGCCCGTTGAAGCTGAGCCGTGGCCGCTGTGTCTCTCTCTTCCAGGACTACGTGGTGACCAAGAGGCTGGCGTCCACGCTGTCTCACTGCTACGGCCCCGCTCCCGTCCCCCCCGTCCCCCCCACGGACACGGCTCTCGCCACACAGCTGGGTACCACAGCTACACCGGCATACAGGCCGTTTCATACGAGTAGGACCCGTAGACTGTTGGTGTGCTGCTGACTCACCCTCTCTCTCTCCCTGGCCCGCCCACAGACGCCCGCTTCCTGAACAGCCAGGAGATGTCGGACGTGACGCTGGTGGTGGAGGGGCGTCTGTTCTACGCCCACAGAGTGCTGCTGGTGTCAGCCTCGCAAAGGTAGCCCCCCACCCCCCCTCCACTCCCTAGACTGCTGTTATGGGATCATTTTGAGAACGCAGGTGACGTGTCTGACCTCTGTTGAAACGTGTCGCTTCCTCCTCCAACAAGGTTCCGGTCCCTGTTGGCGGGCTCCCCGGACGGCACCACCGTTCACATCAGCCACATCGCCTACGACACGTTCCAGGTGAGGCTTTCCACCATACGTTCCACACCTTGACCAGGGAGTTTATGTAGCAGTTTTAACCGCCAGACGGCCACTATTAGAGGGGTGGCCATACGGGACATGGCTACTGGGCTGGTCATACAGGACATGGCTACTAGGCTGGTCATACAGAACATGGATACTAAGCTAGTCATACAGGATATGGATACTAAGCTGGTCATACAGGGCATGGCTGCTGGGCTGGTCGTACAGGACATGGCTACTAGGCTGGTCATACAGGACATGGCTACTAGGCTGGTCATATAGGACATGGCCATTAGGCTAGGCACAATGCACATAGTACTCAACAGCACTTACTTGTTTTTCCAGCTGATGATGAAATCCCTGTACTGTGGAGGAACCGAGGGACTGGCCCTCTCTCTCTCCGACGCCTTGCAGGTAACTCCAGCTTACACCTGAAATCCCGGCCTATCACTGTGCATTGTACCTATTGAATGGTTTACTAACAGTGTCTAGTGGTGCCCCTACAGCTGCTGCCACTTGCCGGTTTCTTCCAGCTGAGGGTGCTAGAGAGGTGCTGTGAGATCCAGCTCTCCCACCGTCTGAGTCTGGACAATGTTGTCAGTATCTATGAGCTTGCCAAGGTAGGACAAGGAGGGTTACTTGCAGTATTACCATCTATAATTATTTAACCTTGCTAACGACAGTGAATACATCATTTTGTTAACTTTTTAGTTAACTAAAAATTGCTGGATTATTGGGAATAACGTTTGTTTATCTGTGTGTGTGTGTGTGTATAGGACCACGGGGCTCCTGAGCTAAGGTCGTTCTGTGAAGGTTTCTTCCTCCAGAACATGGAGCAGCTCATGGAGAGAGAAGACTTCCACAGACTACTCTTGGGAGGCGCCGCCCTGGACCTACACTGTCCAGGGACAGAGACCCACAATGGACCAAGTGAGAGCCTGCATTCCCCTCTCCTCTTGGAGGATCTGGAAGGCACCCTGGTCCAAAGACTGCACAAACTCTACCCAGCTTGTAAAGAATAAGACAAGATGACATCTATCCTAACAAGTCAATAGTGGACTTTCCCTCATATGCTGCAGTAAAAAGTTGAAACCATAATTGGACTTGTATATCATATTTTAGAAAGAAGTAGAAGAAGCCATGCATAACATGTAAATGCCTAAATAATTTTTTCATACATTTGTGCACTGTACATATATTATGATCGATACCATATGTGAATAAACGTTTTTGTTTTAATCTAAATGGCCAGTGGTCAACATGTACCGTCTCCCGCTTTGTGTGACTAGCCTCCAGGTACATGTAGTGAGCTGACCGCTGCAAAGTGGACAGACGGCAATGCAGATGGACAGTACATAGCTGAGCGATGCTCATGGCTGTGGCAGCACACGCTGTCCCATGTCAGACCCCTGTGCTCTGGACCAAACAAATGAGAACCCAGGAGAACATTGATCAGTATTGCTTTATTTTCTCTCTGATGCCAATACCCACCCAGCTCTGAGTGAGTCACCAGACTGACAGGACCCTCTGCGAGAGAGAGTGTGTGTGTGTGTGTGTGTGTGTGTGTGTGTGTGTGTGTGTGTGTGTGAAGGATGCTTGGCACCATCATGTGCACAGTAGTTCAATATGGAGAAGGGGAAAGGAAGGGGGTATCGAAAGGAAATAAAGACGATTTACAAAAAAAAAGCAAATGTGCGAAAGGAGAAAAAGATACAAAGGGAACCGACCGGTAAGAAAAGAGGAGGGGAAAAGGGACAGAAGACCAATTCCAACAACAACATGCAAAGAAAAGACAAATGTTGGACATGCAAACAACCATACAAGGTCAAAGCTAAGAGTAGGAATCCCCTTTTTAAAGACGTTTGTCGGCAAACTTGGCTTATTTACAGAATGGCAAGTGTGCTGTGGGCGACTCTTAAATCGTCCCCCACACAGGGACAAGGAACTGACAATTATCAACGTAGGGATATTGTTCCTCTCAAAGAGGCTAGTCTACATTCTTAAATTACGGTAAATAATTCTCCAAATTTATATTACAAGCGTTCTCTTAAAAGCTGGGCAAGAGTGAATGGTCACATACATTTCCAGATTCCAGGAACGACTTAATAACTTAAACATGACAAAAATAGCCTTAAATAATCTGACTTGAACACGTTTTCTACATCCTTCGTATAAATAAAGTGACGACACATGTTTTAAAAACAACGATGACAAAATACAGTAAGGTACAAAAATATACACAGTATGTCCACTGTCGTCTGAATCCTGCAGATACTTGAAAGGAACATGGAGAGGACATCAACATAGAGTAAAGGAACGACCCCGACGTGCGTGGTACAGAAACAGGGACAAGCGGGACGATGCATTGATATAGGTCAGACATGTCCGGATATAGAAAACCAAGAACGTGGCAACACAACTCTGCTAAACGTAATATCATCACAGCTACACATTTGTACATACGTAACGTATTCAGTCTGTACAACAGAATAGATCATTCATTTGTGTACCCACCCACCCCAATACCCCCCCCCCCCAAAAAAAGTACTTAATCGCAGGCTGGGATTCTGTCACCACGGATACGATTTCCTTTACAACGATTTGGTGAAATCCAGTCGTCCACGAGGAAGGGACTACATTGAAAAAAACTACAATCCAGCCAATGTCCATTGGGTCTCAGAACTGCACCCCGTTGTCAACATCCAGCCAGTGGCTCTACTAATACTTTTAGGGGTGTGTGTGTGTGTGTGTGTGTGTGTGTGTGTGTGTGTGTGTGTGTTGTGTGTGCGTGCGTTCGTGTGTGTGTGCGTGCGTGCGTGCATTTGTGTGTGTGTTTGCGTGTGTGTGCTATTAGTTGCAAGTATAGTGTGAGCCCGTTTATGATACTTTATTTATTAATTATAGTCAGAGATGTTATTTATATGTTTAAGTGGCTCACCCTCAGCCATTGGGTCGGGATTACAGTTGGTTCATTGTTGTCATGTTACCTGGTCTGTTTCTGAGAACATTTTATCATATGCACCTTGTTCATGCCACCTAGGCATGAAGCTAAAACAGGTTGCCAAGTGAATATTATGGCAAAGCCACCAGAGTAAACATGAGACTTGTGATAAGCATAAACCTCTCCCACAGCGAGCCTCCCCTGGATTCTAATTGACTGTTTGTCCCCATAGAGATTGTGGCTCACTGCATGTGTGGCCTTAATTTAATCAACAGCACTTTTGGGGGTTTATTTGCAGTTGAATGTTCTTTCCATAGTACTGCCTGCTGATTTAAACAACCTGCCTGTATTATATCAATGGGTGTCCAATTATGCTCAATATATGTTCTATCAAAAAGTATTTAAGGAATGCAATGACTACAAATAATGTGTAAGACAAATTTTTACACTTCAAATTCAGTGTCATTTCTGAATTATATTGCACAGTTCAGAAATATAAGGTGGGAAAATATTATACTTGTACTGTGTAAAAATGTTGAGAGATTTCAATAAATGATTACTAAAGTACTTAATTTGCTTTGCCGATAGAAATAATGAAGAATTAATGTCGTGTGGCGATTTTGCTCACATTAAGGTTTTCTTTCTTCACAGTAGTGGTTTGTAGTGCGCAAAGTGTGACTGGGTATTAGAATATTCCCTTTCTGGGACTTCAATTTTACATTGATTTATGTTTTAATAAGAAAACGACACCGTCATAGACATTTTATAAATTCTCATTATTCAAGCATTGCTTTATATAAGATGTTTAGTTTACATAGTGGACTATTTTGAAACAGATTTGAAGTTTTTTACTTTAATGACTTACACTTTGATGCAGGCAAGCAAAAGGAAATTAATATCTGTTTTCCAGTGATTGGTTCATGCACGTTTTCATAAATTAATAGCTATTTTCACTATGCAGATGTTGGCAGAGGTACAGTTTATATATCCATAGGTTGTTGTTTAATTATGTATATATGTATCAATGCATGATTGTTGACGCTGTTTTGTGACTGAAAAGCTGTTCTACTGCTTTCATTCTAATTGTTCTGGGACCTGTTAAACTTATCCTGAGAAATAGGGCAAAGTACGCAAAGTGAACAAGTACTGCATAACAATTCAATTCAATTCAATTCAATTTTATTTATATAGCGCTTTTTACAAAAACAATTTGTCACAAAGCAGCTTTACAGAAATATGGATGTTATG
>JAVQJS010043702.1:0-17100 GCA_036024795.1 Galaxias rostratus | reverse complement strand
ATCCTTAATTTTTTTTATAATTATAAAAAGAATACTAATCAGCCCCATTTTTGGGCATCTAAATACACACATAAATGGCTCTGGTTTATATTTACACTTCTACACATAATTACGCAACCACTTGAACAGTTGGATAAACGTAACACGGAACTTGTATTAAGTAAATTGTTAAGTAAAACAATGGGCTACCTCAATCAAATTGTAGGCGCTATGCTGTTTTTAAACTAAATGAATACTTTTTGGACACATTAAAGCATTGTCAGTGAAAGCCTGACCTTGGCATTAAACCAAACAGTAGTACTTCATTGTGTTATGTGTCCACCATTCATTGAAATTAAGAGGCACTACTGATCTAGCGGCAATGAGCCCCCTCGTCAACAAGCAGGGTTTGGACCGTAGTCCGCTTATGCTACAGGGGTAGGTAAGTTTTTGGCGCCCTAATTACGCCCGCAGTTCCAACGCTTTTGCAAATCTATTTTGTTGACATTCAATCATATCTCAGATACAAACCCAGAACAAGAGAATAGTTGAAAAATATCTTAGAACCCTCAATGTTCTGGAACACATGAAACCCTGGCAACGCTGCCCGGACACTGCAAATGCAAGCTAGTGCTAACCGGTACTACTATGCCTTCTATAAGAAAGAGTAGCCAAGACAACCCCTGCAGTTATAATGTAGCAGTCATGCAGCAGGGAATGAAAATGGCACATGATCAGGTGCGGGTTTGCTAGCTTTACCCATACCTCTATTGAAATAATGGTATTAATACAATACATTTTCCATGGATTTAATGAAGATAGGAAATCGTGAACTCTCACGATTTATTCCAAACATGTTGCACACTGTCACCTGATCAAATATTGATCAAATACAGAACACTGCTTGATAACCAGGTCACTTCATCATGCTACAAAAGCAGTGCTGTGTAGGCTAGCAATTGGCCCTATCCTGCCAGTCTGCACTGAAATTAGAGGAGTAGAAACAAGCTCAGAAACTTCTCTGCTGGACTTAAGTTAATTTCAGGCCTTTAACATTGTTGGTATGCCATAATAGTGGATAAGTACAACATAGGTTGAGGTGTGCATATTTCTGACAATGTTGAAACGTTAGCGAGTTTGCATTATGTAAATTTAGTTAGCTATCTTCTGTTGTGCTTGTTATAAAGAAAAGGTATTTAATAAATTGAGATGATAGTAAACTAAGGGTTATTGTAAATGTTTACTGTTTATTAGCAAAGAAAGGACTTCCATTTGTAGGGGGGGGTTATCCGTGAAGCATGCCACCCACCATCTAGCCGGTGATTTGCAAGGCTTTCTGGTGGAATCCTCATAACCCTCGAGTCTCCGCTTTGAAGGCCAAATGGTCCTTCGCCTTATCCCCTACCCCTAGGACACAGGAGAATTGGAACACCACTACTCCTATGTGTGAACAAGCACACAGCAGAAGAACACAGGGCCTTAAGGAAAATGTGTTTAAGTGAGTTAGAAGGCCTTCATCAGCGTAGAATGCACAAATGGAATTGTACAATTTTATTTTCCTCAAAACAAGGCTGTCAAATGATTGAAAAGACCCATACTCGCTGTGTCAAATTTTTTGCAAGCGCTGGCCAAGGTCACCGTCTAAGTTAACATACGCTAGACTATTTCCTGACAATGAGCTGAACTTTTGAAGTGATTCTGTGTTTTTCATTTTTATTTCCCTTTCTTCAAACTCTTGTTGTCCTAGTATCAAAGTATACATACACTGAGATCCATCCATGAAAGTCAGACATGTAACAACCATTACAAGTCACATATGATTGGAATGGTAGATGGTGTTGATCCAGATAGGGGATAATACTGTTTTATATCCATAATGTGGCAACTATTTAATGTACACAATACTAAAATATTTATATATATATTTTTTTTTTTCAATACACAGGATAGAATGTTTTACTATCCATTATGCCAAATTCCAAGATGAGCACTTCAAAAGACAAGACATAATGGTCTTGGTTGGAGAGCAGATATATCATTGGGTTTTTCAAGTAGACACCCTCCATCCCAGATGTTTAGTTAATTTGATCCCACACCACCTCCAGAAGACATAATGGTGAGCAATGATGTCTCAGAGCCACCCCTCTCTATATCGATTGTCGGCATAGCCAGATATTTTAAAACATCGATAAATACAAATACATAAATAAATAAAAGTTTATTAAACTCACAGGTAGCACTTTCTGCCAACTCTGCAGTAATACGTACCAGAAAGATAATATTTCCCTACTCTTTACCTGCAGATTTGGTAAATGACGCTGAACTGGAAATATTTACCTTTTAATGACAATCAGAATCAAAATGTATTTGTGAAGTTAACATTGTTGCAGCAACAAAGTGGACAGTGCAGATAAATGGTAAAAGAAACATTAAATAAAGAGCACATCATAACATCTCATCTTATAATGAGTACACATCCAATGTGGAGGTCTGCAGCCCTGTATTAAAACAATGTTTAGCTGTAACTGTTGCTGTGGTCTTCCAGGGGCCATGGTGGTTGTTAAGTCTGACCGCTGCGGAAAGGAAGGACCTGAGAGGTATCTCTCTGTGAGACACCGCGGGTGAAGCAGCCTGAAGGAGCTGTACAGTGCAGAGAAAGTGCCCTCGCAGGGATGGGACGTATAGATTAACAGGTTTGAAAGCTTGTGCATTATTCTCCTGTCCCCCACCCCCTCCACAGTGTCCAGAGGGCTCCCCAGGACAGAGCTGGCCTTCTCAACCAGTTTGTTCAGCTTTTTCCTGTCAGCAGCGGAGATGCAGCTGCCCTAGCAGACCACTCTGTAGAAAATGGCTGATGCCACCACAGAGTTAAAGACATAGGATCCTTCCTATATAAAGCTTTTATGGTCTGTCGCAAATCTTGGTCCCTAACTCCTTAAGTAGTTTTATTGTTGAGATTGCCGTATACTTTGTTTGTTGCTTCTTCCTACTGGACTGTGTGCATGTTAAAATAAACAATTTGCTGTGTTGGACGAGAGTAATAAGTCTGATCCTAAGTTTGTTGTTGCAATCCCCAATGGGATTCTCAGTGGTTGTCTGACATCACCAAGTATTTCCCAATCACATGCTCTATACAGCTGCCCTTAGCTTGTTTTCCTCTATTACTGTTCTTTTCTGGAATTCTCTCCATGGCAAAGCGAATGTGGTCACCCTCTGTTCCTATTGGCAGAGCATTACTTGTTGAGCGCCCATACTTTACAACATCCGCCGAGCATTTTAGTACTTGATTGTGGCGCCAGGTGTATTGCCTTGCGGAAGGCTCTTCCTGCATCCAGCTATTATGTGTTTGAAATGAGCTGTCCCGCCACAGAGGGGTAATGTTAAATCATCCCCTACCCATTGGTTGAGATTTGTCACTGTCGGCAGTACGTCGTAGGTTGCCCTAACAGTGAAGTTGGTTCTTGTAGATTCCTTTCCCCACCAGGCCTTCCAAGTAATTTTCCTCTGCTCTACACTTTCCCAATTCATCCATCGCCACTGTTTGGGTTGTGAAACAGTTTTAGTGTGCTTACTGCTTCCTCTTGCCTACGTATCAGTTAGATCACTAATTTGCGTTGTTTCAAAGGGGTTGCTTTTTACCATATCGGGTTTTCTTGTACTTGTCCTGCAATTTCCGTTTGTTAAAGTGCTGCTTTTGGTTGCAGTTCTGCAGTTTTGATTCTATTTCCTTCTATTTGCTAATGTGGGGCCACTTTTCTTAATTTACTATCTCAGGATTCTGTAAGTGTTATTTTTAGTTAGCTTTTGTGCACTTAAATTCCTCTGTAAGCCCGGTGAGCGGCAGTTCCCGAGAACCTTTCCCATAAAGAGCGATGCTACTAAGACCCCTAGCCATTTTCTAGCATAAAAGCTAACTTTTCTTTTTAGCTTTTTAACTTTAGTAATGGGTACATTGTCAATGACCACACGAGCCGGGGTAGAAGTCCAAACTGTAGACACCATGATTTTAGCTTTCCTGGAAATCTCCACATGCTTTGAGTCTTTGTACCATTGTAGCATTGTACCATTTTATAAAACATTTGACAGGCTTTTCAATCACAGTTAGAATAGAACCCTCATCTAAAATGATGATGCTGTTGCACAATTTCCCTTTACCACCGGTTATGCTTATATATAAAGACACTTGTTATTCCTATTTTAAGGCAGTGTGTGATAAGTCAAGCAAACATTTCACTAGAAGAAATGCAACACTGCATGTTTAAGTGAAATCTGTTTAAATTAAGAAAAAGTACGGCTTTAACTTTTCTTTGTCAGTAATAATAACTTGAGGGAAGCCAAAGTGTTTCCTCCCACATTTTGTCTCATAATATAAATTGTTGATATTATAATAGTTTCTCTCCATGGATTACAATTATGATGTGGACCTATAATAGAGCCTACAATACATATTCAAGTTTTAATTGTATTTTGTGTTTATTTGGGGGGGGGGGGGGGGGTATACATTTGAAGTCATTCCATCCTGTATTTTATGGCAAGATGATATATGTCTAAGAAGATCAAAAGCGAGTGGCACTTGGTTTTATGTCTTGCACCTAAGGTGGGCAATGCAGGCATGTTAACTTGTCATTTGATTTTGTGTCGGTTGTCAGACAAACAAGGAGAGTGAATAGCTAAAACATGGCAGTCTTAAGGGTCTTCATTCTTCAGATGTCAATGGAGTAGCAGGAGAATGTTTTGCTACTTTTTTCTACCGCTGCTGTGCTAAACTGTTTGTTCCTGACTGTTAACTAGAATCAGCGTCTTCTCTCAATTCACTGAGTTTCTCTCCTCTCACTGTTTCCAGCTGCCCTGCTGGCTCTAAAACGAAAGAAGCGCTACGAGAAGCAGCTAACTCAGATTGATGGCACGTTGTCTACCATTGAGTTCCAACGGGAGGCGCTAGAAAATGCCAACACCAACACGGAGGTGCTAAAGAACATGGGCTTTGCTGCAAAGGCCATGAAGGCAGCTCATGAAAACATGTAAGCCCTCTGCCTACTTGCCCCCTGGTCTGCTCTCTGACACGCAGTTGTTTGGCGTTGAACTGTGTTTGTTATGTGTTTGTGTACATCAGGGACATAGACAAAGTGGACGACCTGATGCAAGATATCACAGAGCAGCAGGAGCTAGCCCAGGAGATCTCTGATGCCATCTCCAAACCCGTGGGCTTTGGAGAAGAATTTGACGAGGTAAGCCAGAATACATAGAGAGAGCACCATAGTCCAGTTAGTGTTCTCAACTTGGACCGCTGACCCATCATCTGTCCTGTATTTAAATAAAAGTATACCTATAAAGCCTTCAAATAAAAATACATTTGGGTGTGCTTAGGATATGCTATTTGTTTACAGTATTATTTTGTGAATAAAAAAATGATCTGTCTGGTTGCAGTGTTATCATGTAAGAATAATTTTTCTCCATCTGCAATTTTGAAAACACTTAGACACTTTAAAAAATGTATTTGCTAAATAAGCCCAGCTGGCACAGGTATTCATAGCTATAGAGGGAATTGTCATGTTTAAGTGATGCACGCCAATGTTAATATAACTAAAACATTTTCAGCAGTTTTTAGTCATTTTTATTTTGTTTTGACATTTCAGTTTAGTTTTAATACAGTTTCAAAGTAGTTCCGCTAGATTAGTTTAATTCAAATTTTTTAAATGCTTAGTTTTAGTCAACGATAATATTAGTTGTAGTGTATAATTTAGTTGTATTTGTCAGGGTAATAAGAAAGGCCAAAAAAAAAATCTAAAATCAAAACTTTATTTAATTTAAAAAAGGTATTCATTGTTGAACAATGATCCAGAAAAGTAGGCATGTATGCTTACTTATGTAGGTGGAAGCACTGGTGCTAACAAGCTAAAGATTTTGGTAGCACAGAGAAACATTTGTTGCACACACAGGTGGACAGTTAAATGTGTGTTTTATCAGTCACCAAATACTAAATTTACTATTTTTGGGAGTGGCATAGGCTAACCAACTACTACACTATAAGAGACTCAATGCTTATAAAAGTGCCTCATAAGAGTGGATACATACAGTAGCCCCAAAAAGTATTTGGACACTTAAGCAACGCTTAAAAATCTATGGATTTTATTAAATTAAATAGCAACATTTTAAACCAAGTGGCATTTATTTTAAAGACAGATACCTTAAGTACACCTTTCAAGCAAAACATTTCACAAAATATGTTTGTTAGGCTTTAAATTATAAAACAATAGATATACTGCTCCAAATTGGGACAAAAAAGTATTTGGACTCTCGAACCTATACTGATTTGTGAAACTTAGTTGACCATGTCCATGGTTAATTTGATGATGAACTACACCTGTGGTTGAAGCACCTGTGTGAAATTAAGGATCATTTACTAATTTACCCACTATAAATTATCTTGGAGCAGTTGTTTGAAAGTAATTGTCTAGCATAATTTGTTGGCACAAAGAAGGCAACTCAATTTGACAGATCAGCAAAAAACTTCCATCTTCCACAGTTGGTATACTGTAAAAAAAAAAAAAAAAAATGCAAAGATGAAGGACTTGTGAATGAGAACAGAAAGCGCAGAGGCAGAAATACCAGCACAATTGGACAGCATAATTGTTGGTAGCATCAAGAAAAACAGGTGAGAAACGGCTGCAAAGATTGCCACAGACATCAACAAAAATTACTAGCTGCAACTCAGTTCACAAACACAGAGAGCGAGTAATGCGGCAAAAACCATTCATTAGCCTGAAGAACAGACATTTGCAAAAGAACAGGCGCACAAAGATGGAAGCTTTTAGTGAACTTATTTTCTGGTGAGTCCAAATCTAACCTCCATGGATATGATGATAGAGCATTTGTGTGGTGAAAGCTAGGAGAAGAATTCCAACCGGACTGCATTAAAGGTACTGTAAAGCATGGAGGTGGAAATGTGAAAGTCTGGGGCTGTTTTTCTTACAGTGGTGTTGGTGAGCTTGTGTGCATTGATGGAATCATGAACTCTGATGCATACAGATGCATTTTGGATGCAAACTTACAGAGATTAGCAAATAAATTATTCAAACGACTGAAGTGGATCTTTCAGCTGGATAACAATCCAAAACATTCCAGCCGCCTGTTGAAAGAATAGTTTGCCAAAAAGAACATTTCAGTCTTAGAATGGCCCTATAAAGAATCTATAGGATGCAATGGGAAAGAAAATGTCAGGCCGTCGATGCACTGAGCAATTTAAAAACTTTGCTGGCTGAAACGTGAAGGAAGCTTTTACCACAGCTGTTCATGAAACTCATTCATTCCATGCCCAGCCATTGTCAAGACGTTTTGTGAAGTAAAGAGTGGCAAAGGTTGATCTTTATTGAAGGCATTATTGAGTGTCCAAATACTTTTTTGTCTTCATTCTAAGCAGTATGTATATTGTTTAAAAGCCAACCAACATATTTTTTTTGAAATGTTTAGCTTGATTCTTGCTTAAGGCATTTATCTTTAACATAACTAAATGTCAAACTAAATAACATTTGTGTAATTCAATCAAATTCATACATTTCTAAGCATGGCTTCAGTGTCCAAATACTTTTTGGGGCCACTGTATTTCCCTTTGCACCAAATCATTCATATGCGACTAAAACTGCTGCACCGTACAGACTTGCACAAAAGACAAATTAATAAATGTTACAAATAAATACATTTTTCCCCATTGCTTATTGCGTTGTCATTTGTATGAACTATGTTGAGATAAGTATTTAAACCCCCAAATGTTCTAGTAGGTCGCAACAGAACAGACAACAAAGATGGAAACATGTCGCAAGCGGAAGGATGTGTGTAACAATCAGCATAGTCAATGCAAACAACAACACAATAGGCAGTGTGAAACACAACATATAAAGCTAACACAATAGGCAACTCTCTTTGTAATTATCTAAATATAGGAGGGCAGGAATAGGTTTGCTCTCAAACCACCGAGTTAAAATATGTTGCAGTTAACAGGGTTGGAAACTAAAGCATTACTAATAATTCACTACTATTCCTGTAACTAGTAAAGTAACGCATTATTATTTAAATTTGAGTTACTAAATTAGTTACTGCCATTTTTTATGGGAGCTTTACTAGTGGCATTTGAAATGTTAATTTCTTTTGCCTCATGGTCAGTCTTTACTGTTTATCCACAAACATGAGTCTTTCTTGGTTATATTCCTGCGTGCAGTTTGGGAGCACATTATTCTGTGTAGCGCTCTTTCTTATGCCCCCTCTAAAGTTATTTATCAGCATGAGGAAGAAGGTTATATCAAACCACACTGGCTATTTAAGGTTTATTATTGTTTAAATCTGTTTTGTTACCTACGTTCATAACAAAGTAAATATTTTTTACGGTGTGCCTCTGGAATTCTAAATATATATGTTTTAGTCCTGGAGGAAAACGGTCACAAAACTGGTAATGAACGTTTGTTAAGCGCTAATCTTTAGTGGTTGTATTGTGCGAAATTTTTACAGGCTCGTGTCACAATGCGCTTTTTGGTACTTTCCGTTTCGGGGGCTAAAGGGCTCGCGCTAGCATCAATCACGAGCTAGGCACAAACACTATCAAGTCTACCTCGAAGCGGCTTACTCAGTCTACACCAGTGGTTCTTAACCTGGGTTCGATCGAACCCCAGGGGTTCGGTGAGTCAGTCTCGGGGGCTCGGTGAAGGTCCAAATACACACACTGTGTGTGAGTCTTTTTTGAACGAAGGGTTTGGTGAAGGGTGCAAACAGTTCGGTGAATGCGCTTATAAAACTTGCAGGGTTCAATACCTCCAAAAAGGTTAAGAACCACTGGTCTATTGTGAATCATCCTATTGGTCAAAGTGGAGGGGAGTGGACGTAATCAGCATTGATAGGGACACATGCCGAGGACATGTAATTTTATGTTATGTCTAAGACATAAAACTTTAGCCTTCAGTGTCTCCAAAAGGTACATGCTGTCTCTATGGTGACCTTGTCTTCTCTCTGACCCTTCCCCCCACATTGGAAGCTAAAGCTTGAACACCGGTGAAGAAGCCAAAATGTCCCCTTATAAGTGTTAAATCTATTTATAACGGCGATAGAACCAATGGGAAAGTTCACTGAGATAAAGTGAAGATTACTTTGTTTCACTTTCTATAAAATAAATAAAAATGTAATTTAGGAGCCAAAGTACACTCCATAGAAATGTGTGCTCTGTTAATCTGTTCATATTAATTCAGAGCACATAAAGCACTGATACAATGCACTGTACAGTATAATGAAGTTAATTTGTGTTAAAAATATTTCAAATGTGTACGAATGTTCAAACTGCCACTTTCTTAATAAAGAACACAGTGTTACTGTAACAGAACATTTTTGAATAAAACAACAGAAGCCTCCAAGTTTATTGACAATATAAACATAATAATAATAATAATAGTAATACATTATATTTATAAAACGCTTTTCAAAACACTCAAAGAGGCTGTACAAAGTAAGAGTAAACTACAATATAACAAAACAAGTCGCCGGTCCATCGCAGGGCCAACACAAAGGGACAAACAGCAACTCACACATTCACACCTACAGACAATTTAGACTATAATTTAGAGTCACCGATCAGCCTGCATATTTTTGGACAGTGGAAGGAAACCGGAGAACCCGGAGGAAACCGGAGAACCCGGAGGAAACCCACACAACACGGGCCGTTAAAAACAAAACGTTTTAATACTAATGGGATAAATGGATACCGAGGGTTTAAATATGTGCCAATGCGAACATAAATGTGTTGGAATGCGTTTGCTGGAATGTTCAGGATCTCTGGAGAGGGAAACTCGGAGAAACTCTGTGTTTTTAACACCTGGTCGTTCCATCACAGATCACAGTTTGACATTATGGGAATCGAGAGGTGTTTTAATATAAGGGTAATTAAATCACAGTTTGACATGACAGGAATGTCAGAAAGATCTTCATGATGGTTATTGGGGAAAATGTTATATATAATTTGATGTAATATAATATAATTTGAACGTAAGCTAAAAGCATTTTTTGTTTGATTGAACATTGACATTATACTGTATTACATTCGATTTTGTCAGGGTTTACTTTTATTCACACCGTTTTTATAAACAGTTACCTCCCAGAGTAAGGTTGGGCCAAGCTACATGCAACATTCCTAAGATAGATAAGATACATGAAAGATGATGGTGTGATTCTTAGAATCTTTCATCACTAATTCCTGGCTTCGTTCCATTTCTGACATCATTCTGATTTTCTCACAAAAATCTGCAGAAAGTAGATGGACTACCTCCTCAAGAGATCTCCACAGAATATATTAGGCAATGTGACGACGTTCAGCTCTACGGCTAGTCCGGCGCGCTGAAGGACCAACGGTATTCCAGAATATTCTGTACGGAGGGAACTTTTGGCACAGACCCAATCCAAAAATGTACAAATTTATAGAATTTATTCACAGGGTCCCAAAAAAAAAGAACACAAAGTTACCACGGCAACATGAACAGTGCCAAATCAAAGAAATGAGCTAAAAGGCTAAGCTGCCTAGCAAACACTGGCTGTATATAAAAACTACATCAGTGGACTCCGCTTCTTAACGAACGAAACCAACCAGAAAATATGATAGGTGATGCATACAATGTAAACCTGTAGGTATCAATACTAGCTAAGTTCCAGGACAAAAGAAAACACAGCACAGAGTGTACGGGCAACAAAAAAAATTAAGAAAGTAAAAATTAAACTGATAAAGCTGTGCCTTGTTTAAAAGGGTAATACAATTTTAAAATAAGCTGAAAGCATTTTTTGTCTGATTGAACATTGATATTATACCGTATGTCTTTGTATTTTTTATTGTCTTTATTCACAGTTTTTATTAACAATTACCTCCCAGAGTAAGCTTGGGCCAAGATACATGCAACATTCATAATGAAGATAGATACATGAAAGATGATAACCAGGCGCGATTCTTAGAATCCTGATTAATTCCCGTCTTATTTCCATAGCTATTGATGTAATATTAGTGGAGGTGTCCCATTGTGGGATTTGAACTCATTGACTTAAGAGTTTTACCCACTTGGTCACCAAACAAATTATCAGATAAGACTACTTGGAAAGGGGAAAGTCAGGGAGAAGTAAATCCGCTGTAGATTGCAGGATATCATCTCATTGCAGTAATTACGGAAACTTACACCATGATTATATCCTTGCAATTATATATTTTATAATGTTCCTTTGATTCTGCAGCTCGAATTGATTCGTAATCTCCTCCTCCATCACATCTCACTCACAGCTTTCCTTTCAACGTTTCGTCCCCGAAAACAAAACGCCAGAAACAACAAGTTTGAAACCATCCACATAGCGGCATGTTGTTTGTTGGCACTCTGTGGGAAGGGTTTTCTTTGACTAGGTTTGATGTGACAACACTGAGTTCAAAGGTGAGTGGTGGTAAGACTCTATGGTGAAAGCTGTGCCCGTAGGCAGTGATATCACCCAGCTACGTGTCTCTCTTACGGGGAAGTTCCCTTCTACTAAGAGCCCTAGACCTGGGTGGTCCGGGGCACCCGATGGAAGACGGATGTAGAAGACGGCTTCCTAAAACAAGACACACATGCACGGTGTGTGTGTGTGCATGCGTCTGTGTGTGTGCATGGGCGTGTGTGTGCGTGTGTGTGCGTGCATACGTGCGTGCATGTGTTTGTGCATTAGTGTGTGTGCGTGCGTGCGTGCATATGTTTGTGCATTTGTGTGTCTGTGTGTGTGTGAATGTCTGTGTGTCAGTCTTAGAAAGCAACGACATAACAAGCCTCTATTGTGCACATCCTGGCAACAGATATTTAAGTATTACGTAATGAAAAACAAGACTTCAAGTCCATGGGAAGGTCAAAAAAATTAACATAACTTTGTGCAACTTTGTTTGAGTGTTTTACAACTTAATGCAACATTGAGAGGAGGTCTATAAATCCTTAGCCTACTTAACTGTAAATAACAATGACGATTGAAACCCAAATATTACCCATGGTGTTTAGTTAGAGGCTGGATTGATTGCTCAAAACAGCACATCAACCTAAACCAGCTGTTCTAAAAATCGTTTTAATTACACGAACGATGTAAATCGAAAGTATAATTGTTTACCGAGGAGCAGTGGCATGGCAGTGATGTCAGTGCGTGTGTAATTGCATCTAGAATGGGCATGTAAAAAACTATCCGACAGTCAGTTGGCAAGAAGGTTGCCATCGGTTTCGGAATTAGTAGCCCTGTGTTAAACTCAGAGAGAGGAAATATCTGTTTTTATTTGTCTATTGATGATTATAAAATAACAATTACAAAATTAAGGCCTACAGGTACATAATAGTTGTATTTCTTTATTTATGTAGACAATCTACTTACATAAAACACAAAAATAAAATACAAAATACAAAAGTATGAAGGTTCATCTGCAATTGAGCGATACATTTCAAGATTCCTCAAGTTAAGTAGGCCTATCAACAGTTACGGGAAATGAATGTCTCACGTTAACAAACGCACTGCCATTGCCAACTTTCTTAAGCCTGGTTTTAGAGGGAAAGTTTACGGCTAGCCGATTTCTTACAAACGCGAGGGGATTCCTCTCGTTTTGTATACGCTTCACATACTTTAGCAAGCAGTGGCGCTTTGTCTCCCTCTTTCTCTCACTCTGACGGGACGTTTCTCTTCCTGTTTCGTTTCCAGCAGTTCCCGTAGGTCAAAACATAATCAAATGTTCCCCTTGAAATAAATTACTCTTAACTTATTAATTCTGATTCCATTTACGGAATGCATAGTTGCAACTTAATGTTTTCTCCCCCGAGTAAAATATTTTATTACGGTAATCTTAAACCCACACGTTTAATTGAATCTGCATCAAATATTCACTGCATCCTGAAAAACGTCAATATCCAATTTCCTTGCTATAAGCCATCACCTATGTTTCTTTTGGCACTGTGTGACATGTTCCAATTTATTTTTACCTGATGAGGAAAAGGAAGACTACCACGATTCCAGTCAGAAGGTTCTAAATTCTCCTTATCTAATTGTTACTTCCGTTAACAGTTAATATAAGGTATTCCCTGCGGAAGTAGGCAAAGTATATCCTTGTCTGATGATTGGTCAGGGCCATGGGAGAATACACAAATAGCCTATAGTCAAATAGCTTTGTCTATATGTATTTATTTGGGTTATTTATGTGTGCAATATCCAGTATAGCAACATTTACACATTTATGGGAAATAGACCAGTAAATAATATTTTCCGAGATGGCTTTCTATTTTTACTGCTAGACTAATTTTGTATCTTGTGTGTGTGCACATTAGACTACCCCCATCCCTACACACACACACATACACACACACACACACACACACACACACACACACACACACACACACACACACACACACACACACAGCCCCCGCAAGGGTTCTCCTCTGGACGCTTCATGAAATATGAGAGCCGGGATTTAGAGTAAGGGAGGGGGGACATGCCGGGGAGCCACTGAATAGTTCATCGCTCATTTCTACATCAGTGCCCTGCCGGTCAGTCTGATGTTTCGACAGGATCTTACACGGCCAGGAGTAGTGGGAACGAATATGCCATCAGTTTGCTTCCGTGTGGATATTCATTCTCGCACGCGCTCTCCTTCCTGTGTTTGCGCTTTCTTTATCTCTACTGGGGGCTGCGTGATTTATTAGCAAGTCAGACGACCAAGGGGGGGAGGGGGTGGTGGGAATGGGAAAAGAGAGAGAGAGAGAGTTTGAGATTGTGTGAAACAGACCAGAGTCTGAGAGACGCACAGGTAGCTAAGAAAGGTTAAAAGGACAGCAGATACAGGCAGATTCCTTATTTTTAGCTCATTTTTTTTTTATGCTTGATCCGTGATGAATAACGAGCTCTTGTTGAACAGCCAGAGTTTGGCCCCAGACACAGACAGCGAGTGTGAGAGCCATTATGCAAGGACTAACGAGAGACAGTGGGCATCCTACAAAGGCACGTTTCCATGTCCCCTACCAATGAGACGGAGATACCACAGCTGGTCAGTAAACGACTGTGCTAAGAAATAGACCGGCGGGCAAAGACTCACACACCCCCTACCCCCCTTCCCTCATCGCCCCTCACCCCCTGTGCATCCCCCGGTCTCTGTAACCTCTGCATACTTATTAGGACTACAATTCCCAGTAGGGGACGAACTGATTCTGCCATAGTTAATCAGCTGGCTACAGCCACATCTGGGCTTGCCAGCTCTGACTAATGTGCAAGCAGCTTGAAGCCAGACTGAATAAGGGCCCTGTTGATGCACAGCCTAATAGAATCCCAGTGTACCAGGGTACCCTTCATATTTATCTAACTGGGGTGTTTGACATATAGATTGTGGTATTTTTATGTGTGCAACGTTAAGTTGACTTTCTAATTCCAATTTTACAATACAGATTCATGCTATCATTTCACGTTCTGTTCATAAACCAAATGTAAAACCAGGAATACAAAAATCCAGCATTGCGACATCTGACATGAGAGATCTTTTTTTCTTTTTACAATCATATATTTTTTCCCAGCCACAATGGTGAATAGCATTTTATGTCACATTTTAGTATCTAAAACTACCTAAACAAGAATAAAGAGTAAAAACAAATCAAATCATATTTTTCTACATGAATGAAAGTGTCAGCAGTTAAATTCCCAACATAATTGCGCTGTTTTCCTGTAGCCAGCCTCATGACAATCATTCACAAGTTTTCAATTAATTATGTCACGGTTACGGCAGTGTTGACCTTGCTAAATGCTAAAACATAACAGATCGGGGCAAGTGATTGTTTAGAGTTTACCTTGAGGGTGAACTCTAGGTTAAACCGAAGGGATGCAATGGGCAAAGAGAGTACAGCTTGAGTATGTATAAATCTCAGACACAGAAAACAAAGCACTATAACAGCATAAATGAGGCAAAACAAAGTCTCTGCATAGTTTTTTCTACAACTATGGTACAAACATTTACGTGCCACTGTGACCTGTAGTGTTCAGAGATGTACTAGCCAAACGTAAAAATCTTCCCGCCTGTGGCCGATGTTAATATTGGACCCTGCCTGTGTGTGTGTGTGTGTGTGTGTGTGTGTGTGTGTGACCCTGCCTGTGTGTGAGAGCGGGTGAATCACCGAGCGCACAATTGATTTGGCACGGCGTGAGGCCTCCAGAGGAAACCAAGATGAAACTCAATATGGCCACATCGTTTTGTGACGCCAACACTAGGACCCGTTTACCTTAACGTTCTACAGTGGCTGTTCGCGTGAAATAGTGTGTTTCCTATGAGTTCAAACACGGGGGGTTGGGACGGGTACATGGTACTGGCATCCCGTTTAGCACGACAACACACGCTGGTGGCTCGATGAGAGAGAGGCTGAGAAAGAGGATCAGTCAAGCTGAAGCGGTCCGTTGCTGAACGCTGCTCCTTGGAGCTGCTACAAAAACTCCCGGGAAACGTCAAACTACCCCTGAGACTTTCCTGTCACTGTCCAGGTAAGCGGATTGGGCACTACAGATTCGGTCACACACACCCACACGCACACAAACACGGCTTCACTTGATTTGCAAGTCAAATGAGATGGGCTGTCTGTGTTCAAAATAACAGCCCTGTGGAAATGGATTTGTTCTGCTAATCCTTGCTTGAAAATCATTTGCCACCACTTTGCATTTTACATGGGGCCTAATAGGCTTTTACATGTGAAAGGGAGGGGAGGTGGTTTGTGTGGTGGACCTCTCACCATCCTCTTCATCTCCTTGGAGATCTGGTTGCCCCCCATGTGGTTGTAAAAGGGCCGGTCGGTCCAGTGGCCCTGGTTGTGGCTGACCGAGTTGGTCCGCTGGCGGTTCATCTTGGCGATCATGGCCTTCTCCTCTTTCTGCCGCGGCCACAGCAGACCAGGAGGAACAAAAAGAAAACATTAGTAACACGGATTGAAACGACTCAGCCTCCCCTGGGATGACGAAGCACCAGCAGACAGAGATGAGAGGAAATGGAGCCACAGCCCGTCTCTGAGCGGCTCAGATGACACATTGTTTCATTGGGGTGTCGGCTCACTTTACCCTGGGAACCCCTTGTACACCGGCTCCAAGGCCGCAGAACACCAGAGTGACCTGTGACCTCTGTCAGGCCTAGCCCGTTGTAGTAGTGAAGGTGTGAGGGCTGACAGGAGAGGGGATCCAGGCTGGGAGCCACCTGGAATGGGTGTGTGTGTGTGTGTGTGTGTGTGTGTGTGTGTGTGTGTGTGTGTGTGTGTGTTGGTGGGGGGGGGGGGGTTAGAACCCTCTCAGAACAACGGCAGACATCCTGAAACAGGATCCTGGTTGGCGCTGTGCCGATGATCTCGTTGCTCACTGACAGACGCCTTCTGTTCGTAAACGCGTGAGCGGGGAGAATGGGCTGGCTATCTGGCTTCCCTCGAAACACGGCTCCACGGTTTGAGTGACAGCCAGAACAACCAATCCCCTATCTTTCAGTGCAGAAGTAGGACATGAGAGCTCTTCCTACCCTTTTCTGGCTGCAGCCCACAATGAGGTAGGTTTCAATGCTGTGCTTCTTCAGGTAGACGTTCCTCTCTTCTCCGGCGCCCGGCTCCACGTCGTAGTCCCCGTTCAGGTAGTTGAGAGTGGCCTTGGTGATGTGGATGCGCCTGTGGGGAGCCATGGCATTTACACAGTAACAACAACAACTAGAAATGCATTTCCCTGCGCAAATGCGATGTGATGCATCGCTGTTGTTCGACTGACCGCCTTAGCGCACACCTGCAGCATGAGCGGTCTGCGGTCCAAACCCTGTTTGTTAACCAGGAGGCTTATTGCTGCGAGATCTGTAGTACCTCTTCCATCATTATTTAATGGTGAACACACATGATGAAGTAGCCTGCTACCTTTTGGTGGGCATTCACAAACTATGCTTTAATGTGTTAAAAAAGTATGCATTCAGTTCAAAATAGGATGCACAAACAGCTGCTAACTGCATCAGTTAGATAAGCTTGACTGCATTACATAAGCTAGTTAAGTTATCATCAGCCATTGCCTTCTTGTTGCGACAACATGACATCAATGCTAGATTGTGGTATATGCTTTTGA
>JAVQJS010043701.1:0-16081 GCA_036024795.1 Galaxias rostratus | reverse complement strand
CCTCTCTCTCTTGCCTGTCATTATTTTACCTCTCACAGTGCACACACTACTTCACAAGCAAGTGTGCGGACGCACGCACGCACACACACACACACACACACACACACACACACACACACACACACACACACACACACATACAGACTACGCTATCAACATTTTTTGCACTGCCCCGATCCACTCCTTACCGCTGCCAGCATCAACAAACCACTTCATTGCCAGGCAGGCGAGGGTTTTCAGCTCCTCGAATCAGGCACCACCTAAGTGGAGTTGCATGGAAGACATGCAGTACATTAGAGTTGTTGACATTCTCAGCCCAGGCGGTAGGAGACCCACAAAACCAGACATTGTTTTTGAGGATCCGGCATAGGCTGCCGGGTGCATCCACTGCAGAAAAGACGAATGGACGAAAACAAGTGCTGCTTTCAGCCGTGCGGAGCTGAGCGTGCACGAGTGGGCACTTTCCCTGTCCAATGCTATGTTGATTTGTTTTGGACAATCGTTCTAAAGTTGTAACCTTAATGGTCACGAAAATAGCTTCTCACACTAGTACAGACCCACACGAACATTGTATGTTTAAACTAACTCTTTTGAATATTCTTGCCTTAACAGACCGTTGGTTTGTCATTTGTAGCTATTGCAGCTGAGGAAAGGTTGAACATATCAAATAGAGTCGAATAGGTCTTGCGAGTTGCACGTTGTCCAACGTCAGCCATCGCAAGCTCCTCTTCAAATCCCATCTTTGACAGGGTGCTATGTTGGACTTCAGTCTCTGTCCAGTGGGATTTTCAGCCTCCCGGCCTGCGCGATCCCTCAGAGTGGCAACGGCTGCACGGCTGTGACAGATCCATCGCGACCTCTCACCCCCGGCCCGCATCGCCGACCTGCAGAGCGCGGGGCCCAGGGCCATGAGCCTGGAATCACTGCCCCCGTGCAAACAACACAACAGCCGACACGGAACACGCATTCATACCATGACCCAGGAAAACATACAGATATATACGGGCGGCCCACACTAAGACATGTACACACACACGCGCGCGCGCGCGACCATTGAAAGGCGCATAAGCACTCCAGCAAGGCAAACTTTGTCACGCTCAGCAATGTACACATAGCACGTAGCACACGCAATGCTGAGGGAATTGAGAACATCACAGACGCAGGAGGAGGCCCATGTCACTCACAGTTGGTTGCCATGAATACAGCCCTGCCAGAACTCACGAAGAACAAGAACCGCATGAGAGATCGAGTACCCTTCGAAGTCATCATCACCCCCCAACCCCCCAACCCCCACTAACACACACCAAACACCCCCCAACACCCCCACCCCCCAGAACTCTAGTTGTGTTGCTATGAAATGCTCCATAAATTTGGATTCTCAGGTGATTTGGGTCCCAGCACATGTCTATAATATTTTAATTGCATCAGTTCCTCTGATGTAAAATGGGTATAGCCTCCAACTCCCAGAGAGCCTTTACCCGTTTATTTAGATTAGTCTATATTTATAAGATATTTATAAGTCCCTTTGGTTGGAGGCACGGGCACGCTGGTTCTGCTGGTGGTATGAGGAGGAGGAGGATGGGTGCTTTCTGATGATTAAAAACTGACTTTCCAATTAATGAATGATTTAATAATATCTTAATAATGTGTTTAAGTTCTCTCCTTTTCCAATTCCTGGATCCCCTTATTGGCAAACAAATCCCCCTGGTGCCCCCATCGCATGTTTGAGTGGGATGAACCACCGGCGAGCGGGAAAGGGGACCGGGACTCTCCAGAGGGATCGGCAGGCTCAATGTTGTCTTGCGGGGAGGATTTTTTAGGAAGGGAACGTTTTACACCTGGAAGGTTCCCCTGTTTGCTGCCACAGGCAGGAGACGGGAGAGACGTGTGTTTGGAATGGTGCGTGTCTCTATCGGGAGGAAGAAAGAGCTCCCGCCGTGTGTTAGCCTGCTGAGGAGACACCGCGGAGGCAGCTGCTTTGACATAAAACACTCCTTCCGTTAACGTTCCCCTTTTTCTATGCACCTGATAATCGACTTCAAATTTGCCCCGCCGTCGTTTTTTTTTCATCGTGTCTAGTGACTGTTTTGGTTTGACTGCGGGTACGGTATTTAAACTTTCAACTGTAACTAAGCCATAACTTTTAAGTCATTTATGCATTCGTTTTGCGACACGATATTTCAAATGTGAAAAAAACAATTGCGTGGTTTTGTAGAATAAATATAAAGAAGTTGCATTTTGTTTTAACTTAGTCTTTCGGTTCGGGCCTTACGGTGGCCAATGCAAATCAAGTTACTGAAGGATAGTAGCAAACCAGTGCTAGTGGGAGACTGTGCATCAATAGCAGTTGGCGCATTGCTTCAATCATCTTCGTTGTCTCTTTTGAAGTACATACATAATATTTAGTACTCGTCCGTTACCACACCTGTTTTAACAGTTTTTCAAGGGGCTTATTTCATCAGTTTGTACAGTAAAAGTATAGTAACATAAAAGTATTCAATAAATGATGACATGATAAAAGAAAGTGCCGTAAACAATATAAAATAGTAAAAAAGAAAAAAAGTGCAAACAATGTCAAATTTGACAGTGAACCAGGTTAAATCAAACATAAGGAATTTGCTGTTATATTGATTGTGGGCACAGCCAACAGCCACCCCCCCCCCCCACACACACACACACACCTCTACAAGCATAAAAAAGACACCAGTACCACACGTCTTACAATCTTGTTCTCACGCTTTTGGCCAATCTCCTTATAACGCGGTGCTGATTCAAAGAAATGCCAACATTCAGATATTTTGTGAGTGCGCTATTTGATGGCAGATTGCTGCTCCAAACTCCCCAAAGTTTGCCCTGACACAGACAGTCAGTAATTGTTCTCTGCACGAACCACCAGACCCCCAAAGCGAGGGCTGAATTTGATTTGACAGATCGAGCTAATTGAACACCAGCTGAAAACATGTTACATAAAATTGCATTGCCTCTGCCGGGGGCTCCCGGCGGCCAACGGGAGCCGGCGAATCCGAGCATCCTAGCGTGACGTCTTGCATCATGAAATTGCCTTTCAATCAAAGGAGAAGCACGGCCCCCCCCCGCCCCCCGCCCCACCCCCCTGAGAACGGTGACGCTACACTGCACACCACAACGTCAGGTGCACACTTTGTCTTCGCTGTCCGTTCCAGAGCACGGAAGCGACCTGCAATGGGCTTTCAGCGTTGCGGCATCCTGCCTCCCTAGTGCAAAGGATTCCTATGACCCCCGTGATACGGAGGGGCCCGGCAAGGAGAAACCTTTCAGATGACCTCTCCCTTCAGACATAATGAGAGTGGCCTTTTCCCTGTGTTTTCTGTACACAGCGCCCACAGCCGAATTCAGTCTCCTGACCTCCGGGGCAGACAAACAGGGCAAACCTCCAGGAGTTCTCCAGGAAACCCTATGTTTATAACTGCTGACGGACATTTTATACCTAAACGTGAAATAATATGTTTAAATTCAGACACTGTATTTTATTAACACCCACGCTCTGACCACCAGCATACACAGAGAAACACACACAAACACACGCACAAACACACACGCACACACACCACACACGTACGTAGCCACAGAGACAAGATAGCTTTATGCATTAATGCAGGAGATGGCCGAGGTCCTTTCAGCATATAGATCTTGACCTTGTTTTCTCTCCCTCTCTCCTTCCATTATGCGTCTGTAGATCAGAGGCACGCGCGGTGCGCCAGGCAGTCCCGCGGATGAAGACCCTGACATCAAGGCTACCGAAGGCAGTAAGTCATTACGCTCTGCCTCTGCACCCAGCCTCCTCCTCCCCCCCCCCCCCTCACACCCCCTGTTGCTTCTATTCCCGCGTCCCCCCCCTTACCCCCCCGCCTCTCCATCCAAACCTGCTCTGTACCACCTACCTATCATGCTCAGCAACGGTAGCCGTCAGATCAAGGCCGTTGACTAATCTTGCGGTAGCTTCTTTTGGGGGGGGTCGGTTTTTAAACGTGTGTTATTCCAATATGTAGCCTTTTCCGTTCAGAAAGCGCTATCCTCACCACGTCGGTGCCAAACAGGAACCAGAGATCCGGGGAACCGCCCCAAATAAGACCCCAGATGTATACGAGAACCATTAAAACCCAAGACGCTTATGCGTTACTTTTCAATCCTTTTGCCGTGTCTGTAAAACAGCATTTAGACCATAATTGTGGTGGAGGTTATCACAATTATCCACTCTGAACAAGACGCGTGGGTTTGCCAAAGGACGAGGTGTACTTCCTGGTTACGATTCCGACCCGTTGTGATGATTGGAAACAACCCGACCGTTCACAAAGGTCTTCTTATTTCGTTTGCCTTCTCTGCCTTTGGTCGAAGTGGATGATCAGAACACGGGAGGAGCTCCTGTCAGTGCAGGTTCTCGTATGTTTTACCTTTCTGGCCGGTCTTTGTTCTCACAGACTGGGCTCGGGTCTTTTGTAGTGCAGCGATACATCTTTTGGTGCTTTAACCCCACAGGCAGTGGAGTATATGGGGTGTGTGGTTTGATGAGATCGCTTTGTACAATCCTTCGATCATTATTTGTTTTTCCAAAGAGTATGGCAATATATCAATACGTTGTGCTTGTGGAGGTGTTTTATATATTTGATGTGGAATTATAGTAATACGGTTGTTGTTTTTTTTGCGATTGTTTTTCACTATTTATGTATCACTATTATAGTTCTCTGACCTAACGCAGATGTTCTTATTAAAACAGTTATGGTTTAGAGTTTCTCCCTGTCCTGTCTTGCTTATAACAAAAATGCAAGACGGGTTGCATATTTAATACAGACTTCTCTATTTCTGTATGGTTTTGTGCTGGAAGGTTATGCACAGATGGTAGGGTTTGGTGTAGCGGTGCCCTTCCTGTTAAACAAGGGTACCATCCATACTCAAATGTCTGCTTTATTGAGTCTCAGCAGCAGCTGTTTGGTCGCCGGCTTAAATTGAAATCACAGGCAAGAACGCACTTTGTGGACGTGCGGCGGAATAGGGAAGGCTGTGTCCGTGTCACGTTTAGTTTTCAAGGTGATCCGTTTATTCTTCCCCCAGTGCGCTCTGTTCCCAGCCATACCAAACCCCTCTGTGTGAGACCCGCTGCCTGTATTTATGGCTGACATAAAAATGTGTACACTCGCTGTCACCCCCATTGCCCAAATTTACGCGTCTGACAAACACACTGAATTAAAAAAAAAAAAAGAGAGCGTGCAATTTGTATGGGAGTTTAGTGTCTGTCGGCTGTGCCCGCTCCCAATGGAACGTGGGGGTGTGTTTGCGTGTGCTCCTCTTGCAGTGTAGTGCCTTCCTCTGTTTTTTTAATGTGTGCACGCTTTAATGTGTGTGTGTGTGTGTGTGTGTGTGAGAGTGTGTTTGTAGCTCGGTGTGCACACTTGTGTGTTTCAGTGAATGTGTGCACACCCGGTGCCTGCTCTGAAACACCAGCAACAGATAACAGATGGTCCCCCTGCATTAGAAGGGTTTTATTTCCCTGCGGAAGCCAGATATGTCAAAAATAAGCATGTGCAACATTAGTCATTTGGAATATTCATGGCCCTGCCCTCCACTAGTTTCCTTTTCCCTGCCAAAATACCACCAGCCCGACTCTCCCGTGGAACCCGGGGAGAGGGGAGGTAAAGAGGGGGGATCGGCTTAACGGATGGAGATCAAGCTTACACGGGGCCATAATGAAGAGATCGCTCTCCTTCTTGCGGTCGGTCAATTCATTTAGCTTGCATGGGGCGCACAATTAAAATAGAGCGGATATGCAGATGGATCTCGAATGTGCCGGCTGCAAGTGCTACCCCGCACCCCCCCCCCCCCTTGCCCCCATCTCGCCAACCAACCCCTATGACACAGTCCCCCCCCCCGCCCTCATGCACACTGGCGCCAGCCTAACCTCCTCTATGGACCATACCCCTTTGAGCTGTGCTCATAGGCGAGCTACTCGACCGTGGAGGGCTCGTGGCAGCCCTTCTCTGCTCTCTAGTACCTCTTCTCTCTCTCTCCTCTCGTCATCCTCCCATCCCTGCTCCCCGCCCACCCTCACCTCTTTGCCTTTTTTCCGCCACCAACAGATTCTCACCGGCTACCATGTCCCACCTCCTCCCTCCCCCTCTCCTCTCCGTGCCTTCCCCTCTCCTCCGCATAGCCGTCCTTTTCCCTCTTTCTCCTCCTCTTCCTCCCCTCACTGTTCCTCGCTCCGTTCCCCTTCTCTGTCGAGCGGGGCTGCCGTTCCTGTCCTTGGTGGCGGGCATGAACGCGCATCGTTATCAACCCTGAATTAGCTACCCGCACAGTCGGCAGCCCAGGGCCCACCAGGGGCCGGCCGCGTGCTTTTCTACTCCCCAAAACATGAATTCTGAATAGTGCTTTCTCACTCGCCCTGGTCCCTCATGATCAGGGTTAATGCGCAGCAGCATGCATGAATGCCGAGGAAAAGAAAAGAGGAGAGAGAGAGAGAGAGAGAGAAAAAAACTACCAGCATCAGCGCCCTGCTTATCGCGAAAATGCAATATAATTTATTCGGGAATATGCAAATCCAAAAATCACTCTGCCTTGTTTACCGAAGGGACCTGCTGATTCTGAGTGTGAAAGAAGGGGAGAGAGGGAGAGACACACACGCAGCGCAACAATCCAAACCAAACAAGTCCACAGGCAGGCACAAAGGCGGCCCGGCTAATTTCATCTGTGTTCCATACAGCAGAGGGAGCGTGTGGGGCGTGTTCCTTTTTCCATGCAGTTTCAAGGCAGCGGTGACCACATTCATTACGGAGCGGACAAAGAGCAAAGGTTCTGCTCCCCAAAAAGATATTAAACTTCATTTTTCATTACTTTCTGAAGGAACACAGGGTGGATTTTAATAAAAAAAATGTATAAAAACATAATTTCCTAAATTCAAAGCCGATGACCTTGTTACATCCTTTGTAGTATCACATATCTGGAAAGACACACAAAGGAAGGCGTTGGCTCAATGAGAGGGATTGTCCTTTTTCATTCAAGCACAAGCACGGAACGATGGCCCGTATCGTCCCCAACGCTTTTCGCGTGGCACCTAACAAGCCGAGGCCTCGCTTCTCGTCAACACCGAATTGGCACAGAGAACCTTCATTCGTTGACTCGCCGGCAACATGCCCGGAGAGCAATCGCCCTCCCCGCCGCCTAGACAGTGCGCGCCGCACATCCAGCACATCTATCCAGCTCCCCTCCGCCGGCCCTACCGCTCGCCCGGCCCCTTCCACCGGCGAGGAAGCGTCCAGAGGCTCCGGGGGGCGCACGCTGAGAATCCTGGATGTGCTGACGACTCTCGCGAGCCAATTAGCGGCCCCCACAGCGAGCTACCTCCTCAGCCACTTAATTAGCACGTTAGCCCCGGCGAGGCCGCGCTGCTATCATCACACTCGCGTCTCGGCTTTTTCCCCCCCTGCTCTCCGCACTGCTCTCTGCCCCGTTTGGGTTGTCCGTTCCATGGTGTTTCCCCTCACTCGATCGACTCGGTGTGTCTGTCAGGGAGGATGCTTTCCTTCAAACTGTTACCTCGGAGAGCGTTAGGAGAGCGAAGCTGCAATGACCTGCGTTTCAAAATGGAAACCAGAGATTTCGCCGGGAATAACCGATGTCACCGGCAGGGGTTTTTAGCGTGTCGTGTCGCCTAGGGCTGGAGGGGAATTAGCTTAGTATTTGAATGACATGTTGAAGGCATTTGGTACTAAACGTTGGCATACTAATTCTCAGAGAAGAGAGGGGAGGGATTGAGTTATCCACATCCACTGTCAAAACAGACCCACCAAGTGACCTTGTTTCAAAAGGGGTTTTGCTGTTTGGTGACAACACATCTAGTGTTTGTGCCGCCGAAGTGCATCAACGTATACAGCAGTTTAAACATGTAATGTGCCGGGTGCAAATGCACATTATGCAATTCAGTGCACATCCTATGAGGGGTATGTGGTGATTTAGAAGGAGCTAAAGCATATTCAAAGCTGATGGGAGAAGCAGATGAATCCAAACACATTCTATTTGTAGAACCGCTTTTCTCATCACTGAGCAAGAGGAGCGCGGTGTGTCGTTTCACATTACACCACCCCACTCCCCCACCATCCCCACACCCCCTTCATCTTCACCGCCTCTGAAAACAGGTACGAGTTTGCAGCCATTTCCTGATTCCCTGCTGGGAGCCCAATTAGTGTTGTAGTGTTGTTTTCTCAGCAGAGTACTGTGTGTATTTCAGGTGAGTCCCTACAGCAAAGCGACAGTCCGCCAAAGACAACAATTATCCCTTCCACCAGAATCTCTAAGGCCACACAGTTAAGAGCCGAGGCTCAGAAAATGGATCCTTCCAGGCTGGTGTATGGATGAAGGGAAATATATAAGTCAACGTATACGAGTCGAAAAAGGTACACGTGTCACTGTAGCTAGACCGCTATATGTGCGGAGATAGGGAAACACCTTTTTCTGTCTTGTGGAGACATTGCTAGACACCTAACACCTAAGATATAATACAAGAAATAGATTGGATAATTCGATGTTTTCTTAAGACAGATATTTTAGTTACATACTAGAAGAAGTTGTGTGAAGCAGTTAATGAAGGTGAAACAAGTATCACTTCTCATTACAAATAGAATATTTGCAAGTTGTTCCAGGGAAACAGTCAAACCTTATGTGAAACGGTTAGCATTAGCATTGCACATCTAACAGCTGTTTAGTCATTTCGAATATGATGGTGGAAAAATGTTAAGTACAATTTGGTGTGGCTCAGAATTCAAGATATCTTCTCACTGCTTTAGCTCAAACTTATATTTCACCCTAAGATTGCGTGCGTGAGTTAATGAATCGTTTGGGACTTCTGTTATCATACCGTGCATGCCAACATTTGTATTACCTAAATCCACACTGGTTATTATGTCAGAAATTTTTTCATGCCCTCCGGACACATTTCTATGGTTTTCATCCATCAGAATGGTAAGTAAATTATGATGCATTCTCTGTAGAGATTTTTCGGGGAAGAAATATCATACCGACCCATACATACTCTGCTATAGTTTCACCTGTACAACTTAGCTACATCGTGAGTACTTGAGTAATTTGCTACCAAAATGCCATCCCCAAAAGAACAGGAAATTAGAGCACTTTGAGTAGTCTCTGACATTTTTTTTTAATTGCCAAAGACCTGTGCCAAGGATCCATTTCAAGCAACAAAAAATCAATGAGAGGCCACTCAGAACGGAGGCAAGAGTCCCACTAACACGGCAATGAATTCCACGTCCACTTTAGTTCAAACAAAGCAAAACAGCCTTGATTACGGGCTTACAGTCTGTCATGGCTGTTTTTCAGACAAGAGAGATCATCCGCTCGCGTGCTTGATTTGTTTTGGCTGGCTGTTCTCAGAGGTTGCTCATTGGCCTCCGTGTTTATTCAACATACAGACATCCTCCTTCATGTTCTGCCTTGCCCGGGGAAGCCTTTTTACCTCTGTTGTCTGAGCGAGCGTCATGTTCAAACCCCCTACCCCCCTCGCTCCGCCACCTCACCCCCACTTTATCGGAGTTCAGCCACTTCCATTCCAGAGGTGTCATACTTATTATGACAAAGACTTAATTGGCCGTAAAATAAAGCAGTGGCTTTCGCCGGTTTATTTTCAGATTCCAGTGCACGCCGCATTTCACGCCGCTGAATCAGCCCCCTAGCATGCAATATATATGAAACGATTCGTAGGGTATGGCACTTCTGGGAAATCCAAAGAGAGTACGAGTGTCATCGCCAAAGCCAGGGTCATTATTGCTGTCAACAGGGCATTGTCCCCGACCGCTGTATAGCCTCTCTTTAGTCGGAGATTCACTGGTCGTACACTTGCCCTTCGCCGATTCCCCGACACTCTAGGGTGTCAAACGAATCAGTCAGGTTCACGTGCTATGCTGCTTCCCCTGCCACGTCTCAGGGAACGGATGGCTCATTCATCGCCCCACCCTCCCAACCTCCCCATGGCTCATCATCAGCTCAACGCTAGTTTGTTAGCGTCGCAGAGCCTCCGCCGTGCCATTACCGTTCGCCGCGCGCAGCTAGCCTCCGAGGCCAGCGGCGTAGCGGCACCGGCGCCGGGTGGAGCGACGCGGAGGCCGGAGTTAATTTCCAACTCAACGGAGACGAATGACTTTGCGCTGACCTCCCGCGCTCACCGGCACGACAAAGGATCCGCGCTTCCTTCTGAAGAGACGAGCACAGTAAATATATATAATTTAGTAGTGGTTGTTCATTATCTGCGGACTGAATGGATTTGATTTGGTAACAATGATTAGTTGCCGGGCGCTGTCTCTTTCTGCTGAGCTCTGTAGGTCTTAGGAATAATGAAGGACTAAAGTATGTCCCCACAAAAAAAGCGCTATTCTGCATTCTTTTCTTTCAGACCGGTAGATTGGATCTCAGATGAGGCCATTCATTGCTTTAGAGTTTTTTTTTTTCTTCTTCTTCTTCTCCCTGCTGCAAACTCATACCCATCGCTAAGTTTCACTTCTTTGTGCAGACACTCAAGAAATAATTTGAATTTTAAATCCCCCCCGTCAGTCTTTTCTGGTGTTGTCTATCCGTCCTAGACTGAATACTCCATTATACATTTGTATACAGTTTATCTTTTATAGATTCATATGGTTATACTATGGAAATGCATTTGGCCATTTCATTTGTTTGTAATGCAGGTTTCTGAGCCTGGGAGATGAGCATTTATGAATTAGCTCTTAACTTCGAATATGATCTAAAACCTCGAGGGTGGTACATTTATGTACAAAGGAGCGTGTGCATTTTCAACGATGGCACATTCAGTATGCGTACTCATTTCATATTCATTCTCCGGATTTTTACACACACACACTGATGCCTCTCCAACAGGGCAAAGGCACCGTATATGCCATGTAACATTAGACTAAGCTTACTACAGTGCGAAATTGATTATTCAGTGGAAACATATTCCCAAGCCCAAACCAATGGGTTTACATGACATTTAACATCAACTCATATTGTTCGAGCTTTCCTCAATAGCTTCCACTGGCTTAGCGCTGGCTTGTCATTGCCAACATGTATAGATATATTATGTGAAATGGGCTGAAATATTAATATAGGTCACAGTGTCATCCATTGTGTTATTGTATTGATCGGCACAAACCAGACACATTTCACTGTAAAAACAATATTATTCATACGGTATATGTTACAGCATAATGGAAAGAATGCAGTTCAGCATCAGCCGTTTATCAAGTTTTCCGGTTTTCAGGTTCCGCCAGTTTATCAAAACCTGGAGGTATCGCTTGCCCTCAAGAGTCTTTCTGTTTCCACCATCAAGGCCATAATACCATAATATGGACGAACAGCTTCAGCCACCATAACACAACCACTTGCCAAAGCCCTAGTGTCCCAAATCCCCGCGTGTCATTTTCCACCATCAGGAAAAGGGTGACGTCCCCGTTGCAATGGAAGTCCTTGGCCCCCCCGGGCATTTTGGATTGGACAGATCACCCGGGGCTATATTTAACAGAGAGGTGGTACATGCTCTCAATTACCATTAGTCTCTCAATTAACACCCGGTGCTATCACCCGTTGGCCGGCGTGCTGCTTTAGCACTTATTACGGGCAGGCGAAGGTGCCGAGAGCAGCTCACCCACTCAGCGCACCGCCGGGCCGCGTTCCACAGGTAATGAGCTCCAGCCAAGAGGTGGCCGTCCACACACAATAATCCCCGAGCTGACTTCGAGTCACCTGTTTTGCGAGGACGACAAACGGTCACACCTGTCGAGGTGTATTGACGCGCGGCCGTGAAGCGTGGTCGGACGGCGTCGGGGGGAAAGTCCGACGGGGCTGAGTCAATCATAGGCCCCTTCATACCATGTGCAGGCCTGATTTGGATTCCGTACTTTGAAGAAAGTGAAAGGAAAGCCAGTTCAAGCACTGAAATAACAATTGTGAGGGCTAGGGTGTAACATGGTTAAGGCTTATATCAGACGTTACATAGTTTTGCGATACGGTCATACCCCCCCCCCCCCCAATCTGAGCATCCCAGGTAATTGAATTGAATTTCTCTTGCAGTTCACTTACAACTACCAACCTATTTGATCTATGTCTTCGGGTACTGCTGTTTAAGCGGACGATCCAGTTAGCGTTCTCCGAAGGCCATGTGTGCATTGTTTCTTGGCGGGCTTTGTAATCGCTCTACCACAGTCATATTCTGTTTGGCCATCCAGTGCTCTCAAGTTCTGTCACCATCTATTCTGGCACAGTCTGAGTGAACGGCAGCTCAAGAAGCAGTTGGATGAGAATGCTGTCGAAATTCCCCTGTCGCGTTGAATAAATGGGTTATTGGCAGATATGTTTCTCATTAGATCTGCCTGTCTGATTTTACTGGAACAAAAAAGCCTTGCTGAAAAACGAGGCTGACATTCAAACATGGGGAGCGTTGCAAAGATAGCTGGTTGCCAACCTATAATAATAACATGGTGAAAACACAAGTTGGGCAGCTTATTGTCTCCCACATTGGAGTGCTCTTAATTGCAGGGTGAATTTGGAAGTGATAACAATATTACAATGAGAGGCATCTGCCTTTTCTTTTTGCTTTTTTTTTTCTCTCTCTTTTTTTTTGTCTCCCTCGAACATTGACGAGTAGTCGTCTCGTTGTCGTGCAAGGTAACCTATCCGTGGCCGGAAGACGATCCGTTCGTATTGTTTCAGTCGGACGCCGTGCGGCCGCGTTTCGCCAGAGTTGCAGTCGTGCGGCCCCCCGGGGGAGACATGTCAGGGCCGTCCGTACACAGAAAGACTTTCACCGGAGACACGGGAGACCAGCAGACATGCTCAGCCATGGGATTTACCTGTCAACTACACTTAAGCGCGTGGGATGGCTCACGCTATGTACCCTGTGACCGTAAAATAAAGGCTGACACGTCTTCCCTGTGATCTCTTGGTCGGCCTGCGACATGCATGCCGGTGCCCCGGCGCTAAGCCGCAAATAAACCTCCGTCGCGAAACAGTGGAAGGAAGCAGTCGCTAATGATTTTAGAAACCCCAAAATTCTGTTTTTTTTCTTGTTGCCGGCTTTAGTTTCTGCCAACATTTGCTCTGTTCTAGCCCTGTTTTCCTTCACTCAAAGCTGATATGAAAAGGTATTGCTAGTTTGAACTGGTAGTAACTAAACAAATGTTTTCCCAACGTGGCCTTAACCACAAATACAAAACTACTAACTTTGTCTTTTTGGCACACCTAGTATTCAAAGTATCGTCTAGTTTCAAAACATGCGGAGCAACAATCAACATTTACCAACCGAAAACAAGTTTCCATCATACGTTTCCCATCATAATGTCTACATCGACTCCCCTGATTGGCTTGACTGTGTTTGTACTTGCAGTGCAGGAGACATAATTAGGAGTCTTGATGAAACTCCGTTCTGTCCCCAAAGTGTGCGCCAACCACCCAACTGCACAGTGCTTTTGGAAAGCAGACACAGGTAACTGAATCCTCTACTGACGACGCAGCGGAAGGAAAGCTTGCTACACGATTCCAGCCATCTGGAGTCTGGCAACGGCTGGAGTCTGATGGGTAACTTTTAATTGGAGAGACACTGGAGGGAGGCAGGAGGGAAGCAAAGGAGGATCCCAACGGAGTCCCAGGCAGTGCTGGCCGGCAGATGGACAACCTGAGTGCTCAGGAATACTCACCATTACACTCTAGGGCCCAGAGAGGACCAGAAATATCTATTTTGAAATGGAACAGTGGGAGCGTCGTTTCCTTGGTTGGCTCGAAACATCTCGAAAAACGCTGTAACCACAGAACCGTTTTCTGAGGGGATTTGATAGGGTTTAATGCGTCTACACATTTTACAAGCTTTCCCTGGGTTTTACAAGTATATGATCAGGCGTGTCTCTCGATGCACATTTTTTGGGGGGGGGAGGGGAGGGGGGATCCTGCGTTTTCTTTGATAACAGTGCCAACATGGGATTTTGACTGTTTCAGGCAAAGCTTACATCACTGTCAGTGAGCCAAATTCACTGTAACGTGCGTTTGATGCAAATTAGCCCCTGCATGATCTCCAGCCACAACCGAGGAGCCGCAAAGCAGCCCGGGGCCACGGCAGCACAACATTACAACAGGGCAGGGATTAGTGCTTGGGAGGTGGGCCAGTAGTGCTTTAATGCTTACCGGTTGGAGACTTTTGCCAGCGAGTAACAGAGTTTTCAGTCTGATACCCATCTAATGTCACCTCCGCCTGGGTCTAAACACCCCCCCCCCCCATCTCCCTACAGCATGGCACTCCCTCTCTTCCCGGTGGCTTCAGGCAGGCATTAGCGTGTGTGCTCCTGTTTTTCTGTTAATTTCACACCTCTCTCACACTGCATATTCATTTTTTTTTATCACCCTCCCTTTTCCTGGCTTCACCAAACCCAAAACCCCCTGACGTAGGAATTCAATTTGTACTGTATGTTTCATTTCTTCTCAGATTTAGATTTATTTCATGTTGGCTGCTTTTAATTAACTCTTTGGCATTGCGAGGAGAGTGGGGTGGAGGGGGAGGTGGGGTGGGGAAGATGTGAGGAGAAAGAGAGAGAGAGAGAGAGAGAGAGAGAGAGAGAGAGAGAGAGAGAGGGGAGAAGGAGGAGGAGGGGGGGGTAAACTCTCACCCACCAATGAGTTACACCGGCAATCATTTACCACTTAGACAGTGGTGCAGGAGCCCCCTGTCCGTTGCCCTGGCAACCGGCGCCTTGGTGATTGATTCCTCGCCAGTGTGGCGTCGCTGCGGGGGAGCAGGGAGCGTGAGCTTAGCATGCTCGCTACATCTTTCTAATTAAAACGGGATTACCGAGTCATCGCCGTTGTATGTTCACACAAATGCAACGCTGTGAAAGAAATACATTTTGGCGAATGTCAAGGCTGTTAAATATAAAGGTGGATAAACAAATGCATGTGAGCTTAACGCACTAATATGCCGAGCGTCAATATAACTTAGACCTTGGTGGAGCTAGCGGAAGCGGCAACACAGACGGTGTCTCATTCCGGAAAGGATTTGATTGACAGTGCGTGCCGTGGGTTTCTCACCGAAACTACCTCGTAGGACAATGGTTAGCATGGTCGCCAGGATCTACTAATCACTGAAGATTCCTCAAATTGGAGATTAATGTACATGTGAAATGAACAGTAGTTCCTTAATGTAATTGGATTAGGTGCCTCTTGCTGTCCATGGCGCGGTTGTTGAGTCCAGTAGTATGTGAGTTCTTAACTCGCACATTCCCAGGAGTGGAGTTGGATTACTACAGATTAGACGTTGGATGACTGCACCTGTGCCATGGCGTCACCGTGGACACTCAATTTTATTTTTCATCCCAATGAATTGGTTTCAAATTTGTACTGCGTTAACTTTCACTTGCAATGCCCTGGAGATGACACAAATTTTTATGTCTTCCTAAATTATACTGAGCAATAAAACCTTCTTTTTTTATGTTGATCAACCATTTTAGTTCGCTTTGAGTAAAATATACAGTGGATGATAACACTGGCAACTCGGGATTTTGAGGGTTTTGGGCAAAGCGTACATCAGTGGAAGTCAGCCAAAACGCATCGTAACATGCAACTACAAGTTAGCCCCAGCGTTTGCTTGTTGCTTTGCCTGTCGTGTTCACTACTCATATACGTACGCTCTGAATTCCGTTGCCAAGTATGTGCACAACGACCCAATCCCCCCCCCTACGTCGCTCGAATTCCCCTAAGAGCAACAGGGTGAGCTCGAGGTAGGCAACACAGGACGAGGTTGAAAAACAGTGAATGAAAGAGATTGATCATAAAAGGGGCAGAGGGAGGGAGATCTAGGGGAGGGACGCGGTCTTTCAGATTTCAATCACTGGAACACATTTAGCGAGGTGCAACACGGTACCGCGGGCCCATCGGGGAGCCGGGCTCTTTGGCACGCTGTGTGTGGGACGTGTCTGTACGGCAAAGGTAATAATAGAGCGGGGAATTTACAACGTGACGTTTTTATGTGCATGTGGAACAGAACCGGAAAGCGAGAGAGACTACTGGG
>JAVQJS010043689.1:0-26768 GCA_036024795.1 Galaxias rostratus | reverse complement strand
TTTGGTAAAAGTTAAAAATACACTGTAGTTGTCTGTTTTTCAATGATCATGCTGATAATACATTTGCAGTGTTTGCAGTGTTCATTCGTTTAAATAACTGTTAACATATCCTTTAATGGATAACCGGCATGCTTACTAATATTAACAATTGCCATTTAAGAACCCCAAAATATTTATAACATACCTAGAGAGCAAATACTGATATTAATATGTCGTAATTATTGTGATCCCCAAAGTTTCCGTTAAACAATCAGCATGATAATGGAAGTAATTTTATTATTTGATAATTTTACAGGGAAAAGATGGGCGAGAGTGTCTGAAAATGCATGGGGCTGGAGCACTACGAATGACTCGACGATGAAATAATTTTGTGCCAAGGAATGTTGACTCCAAGCCCAGACCAGACCTCAGGGAAATCTCAGCTAAAACACTCACCTACACGTCAATTGCATTATCATCCGCGTTTGGAAAAAGTCTGCCCCCAGAGATCAGCATCAGGAATAATGTATGGGACAGAAGACTGCTACACTCAAGCATGCTGTTTCAATAGGACTGAATGGCTACTATATTTAAAAAGTGATAATCATGGGACTTTGTGTATAAAGAGACAGTATTCAGTAATCTTTGCAGAAATATTTGTACACTACTTTGAAATTAAATATATTTTTGATGTAGATTCAGAGTTTTCTAAACATTTTGTGTTAGCAATACAACACTGTAAAGCATACATTTGTATTTACCATGATTGATTTATTTGCATACATTCACTTTGCAATTTTTAATTGAGCCAACTACACTAACAAAGATATCGACAAGTGCTCAAAAGTGAATATATAGGACATAAGAAAAGCAGTAGGAAAATCCAAAACAGTTTTACCTACTCCCTTTGAGTAATGCTAAAAATCTCTGAAGAGGAAGCAATTAATCTTGGCCTCCGTTTGGCTTGTCGAAAATAGCTACGCTTGACCAATTCTCAAATTGACCACAAAACGTTGCGTGCTTTTTTTATGCGTGTGAAGTAAGTCCAGGCAAGCACCACTATGCAGGGAATAGAGGAAGACATCAATCATATTGAATCCTCAAAACTCTGTGCAACGTTAATGGAAAAACAGGAAAGAGGTCAAATTAGGTTTTGGGGTTCCATTGTCATGAATGTGTGGCACATTTTTGGCACCATGCCCGATGTATTTGGTAGCTGGTATAAGGTAGGTTAAGTAAAGTGGAATGTAAAGTAGCTAGATGACTGGAACGCTGTTGGTTCATTGTATCCATAACAGATCACGATTGTGGTATTATCAAATACAGCCACAAACACTTCAGGGCTTGTTTACAAAGTAATAAAGGTTTGATCAAAGTTGGGTTTAAATTTGCCTGGAAGTTTCAACAAAATGAACACTGGGGGTTACATTTTTTTCCTCAACTGACTGACATACATACCATGGAAAGACACAGGGCTGGAAATATAAATTGTGAGCAGTTCAACCTAATTGCAGACTCTTCATATGCACAAAAAACACCTTGTTAAGACTTGGTGGCTATCCATATTGATTCAGGGAAGTACTGATCGTGTCTCGAAACTAGTGTGTTGAAGTGAATCTCATGGGTTCTGATACATGTGTTGTTGATTAGTCTCAGCTAATATAATCTAGCAGGCTGTGTCCAGCTAAACACAGCTGCTGACAAATTAAAGGTGTAAATCACATGTCAACATGTCTTAGCTGAAACTTGTGGAACTCTTCCTGAGCTTAGTATTAGAGGGAATCTGTTTTTCTCTGATGAATTTGTGTTTAGATGTTTTAGATGTTGCAGGTTTCTTGTATAAAGCAACATATTGTATTGCTGTCAAATGAAAGTACGAGAACGTATTAGGTTTCCGGTGATTACTGAATTTGAAAGTGGGACCACATTTTTCAGGCATCTCTCAGCAAAATTCATTTTAGATTTCCACAGGCTTGACAGGCAACATACACGGGTCCCTTAGCACCTTTTCCCCACCTGCCCAAACTCAGCCGAACTAAACACTCATGCGTGAGCTTATCATGCAACTGTAAGGCCCAACGGACCCCCAAAATGGCTCCCCAAGGCCCCTAGACAGGAAGGTGTCACAGAGGAACAGGAAGGAAAAGGCTGAGCGGATGACCTGGCCCAGGAGCTCCCAGAGAGACCACAGTTTTGGGTCAGTGCCATTCCTGACATCAACTCCTCAGAGCCGTCTGGGATTCAGATGGCCCAGCATCTAATTTTAAAGTCTGCTTGGGAAACACTAAAACATCTACCTATCAAACGTGTCAGACATATCATGACTCCTTTTGCCACCCTATGTTTTTTAAAAACTTTGAACTGTTTTCCTGGAGACACCGTTTTAACTTTATGCCACTCTGTCTGGTTAACATCCAAAATACTTTTGAAAAACACTTTCAGTTTGTTCGTTAGTCCATTAGAATAACACGGGGAAGACAAACATTTGTAAATACATTTTCATGCAGGACCTAATAAGGAGTAAGGCCCACACGCATATATGTTTATACATTTCCAAATGTGTCAATTAAGCTGTCAGTCTTCAGCAGCACTTTTGCCTAATCTCTGCCATCTGTTCTGCCATCAGAAAAAAAACAGACTGAAATGCAATGCAGACAAATATGAATATGATACAGTCTCCCTTGTCCTTGCTCAGACCTAAATAAACCCTTATGGTACTGTATCTCACCCATCAGACACATGTTGCAGACCTGTGGCTTCCTGCCCAATTTGAACGTCGAGGGAGACAATTGCCATCGGACACGCACTGCGGACCTTTCATGGGACATGGCCTTGGATAAGCGGCTTCCGACTTTTTATGATTCTTTTCCATTGATGGGTGGAGCGGGAGTGTGGGGTGCAACCCAATCCTTCACGGCAGCCAAGCAGGCTTAACCAGAGCCAGACAGTTGGTGGAGTGATGGGGGTGTGAGTGTGTCTGTGTGCGAGTGAGCGGGGGCCCACGCACATTGGCCCGTGCATCGTTGAGTCCCTGCACTGGTGCATGGGCGTGTGTAATGTTCCACGAGCGCTATACACTCCACCCGACGGGACACTCTTGGGGCTATTGTTTCTCCACTGTGTGCAGCGGGAGGAAGTGTTGGAATTCCCTGAGACACTAGCACAGACAATGTCAGTTTACCGGGGCTGAGCCCTGATTACCGCTCGGTCGCTGGCTCTGCTTCCGACGTCTGGGCCTTTAGCCCAGGGCGGAGTCCTTAATGTGGAGGTGAAAAGTCGACTGAATCCAGAGCCTGATCTCGCCCCTGTCATAATAATAAAACAATATGAGGACACAAGCAGCTTCTATGGAGGAAAGAGGCTGCCTTCCTTAGGAATATCCATCACAGCTTAATGGCTAATCGTTTTTGTGAACATCAGCGGAGGTTATGCAGGTCGCTGTAACTCTTGTGGAAGCCCGCATGTAAACACGTTGTAGTGTAGTGCAGCACATCAACCATCTTCCATCCTGTTACAGGGATTTGATGCATTTATTTGTAGGGAGTAACATCATCGTGTAAATAAAAAAAAACTGTCCCTCCAGGTCCATTGTTTATAGCTGTACAAACTAATTGCACTAGTCCCGTTTGTTGAGAGGATATCCTCAATCAAGGACTAAAGCAGCACAATGAATTGCCTCACTGACAGATACTTGCTGCCCTAACAACTTCAGGGACCAATCTCTGCTTGTGAGAGCAGCCAGAACAACAGATTATCTCATTCTATGATCCACAATTTTCCTGTAGACTACTTTACTTGCTGAAATCTGTTGCTTGGTATGACCAGAGCAAAAATGGAATTGTAAAAGTTACTATAAGCTTTTTGAAAGCAATGGGGGACCCTCCCCACACAATTATAATCACAATTATGTATATATATATATATATATATATATGACAAACAAACAAACAAAAACACTTCTATTTATTCCAGAGTGGTTGGAATCTTGACAAAAACATTTAAAATATTTGTAATTGTAGTACGTTGTATGATTCTAAACTCTGAGGTGTCTGGTTGTACATTGCCACCCAGTGGTTAACTAGTAATACAGAATAAATTACATGATCATTCTCTTTCTTTTGCCTATTAAATATTTCAAATATTGCTTTGTTTCAAATTAAATTTACTAAGGCACAAACGAACGCTGTAACTCTTCTCTTTTCCTGTCTATGACTAGCTTTGATTGAACATGGTCTTTGAAAGTCAAGCGTGTCGTTGGGGTATACTGGGATTGCAAATAAATGAAGGGATGTTGAGATGACTTAAATATAAATACAAGCAACTTCTAAGTAATATTACAAGTAGTAGTAATGGTTGAGGTACTAAGCCAGGTATCAAATTTCGTGAAATTGTAACACTGAACTTTTTTTTTATATTGGATATTTTGTTTTCCAACCAGAAACTGCAGGGTATTTTTTACTCGCCTTGTTGTAATCGGTGTAAGATGCCGAGTTTGATGAGTACGTTGCGTACCTACACCTCGCCTGTGGGACGATTCCCGGTGGCCCCCGCTCCATTTTCCGAGATAGTAATAGACTTTACTGATATGGGGCAGGACTGCGTGTGCCAAGGATATCGATGTTTGCTAGTAATGGTAGACAGGTACACTAAATGGGTGGAAGCCATTCCATGCATGAGAGAGACGGCAGCAGCAGTGGTAAATGGTTAAAAACCGAATTAATACCCAGGTATGGGGCGGCGCGGAGGATAGGGTCAGCGAATGGGTCTCATTTTAACAACAAACAGCTAAGGGAAGTAGAAAAAGAACTGGGAATTACCCATCGATTTGGCTCTGTCTACCACCCCCAGGCTCAGGGGTTGGTGGAAAGAGCCAATCAGACTGTCAAAAGGAAAATAGCCATGGCATGCTATCAGACTAAATTGACCTGGGTACAAGCCCTTACTTTGGCTTTCTTTGCGTAGCTCTCCCAATGGTAAAACGCATTTGTCCCCACATGGGTTACTGACTTGGAGACAAATACCTGGACCCATGGTCTCCCCCACACACGTCCCACCACTAGATGTATATCGAATAGATACTGATCAGTACGTATGTGCTCCCACTGATTTATCCAAGTTCTGTCTACACAGGTTAACCTAGTGTATCAACAGGAGAGGAGGGGAGACCAGGTGCCAGACCCAGCCAAAGTGTCTGTTGGAGACTGGGTGAGGGTGAAAGTCCACAAACAAAAGTGGGCCGAGGCTAGGTGGACTGGACAATGGCAGGTAAGTGCATTATCAACCAACAGTGTCCAGATTAAAAGAAAGTGAGGGAAAACTTGGATCCACCTCACACATTGTGCCCCATCGCCAGAGGCATCTCGCCCATTGAGCGAGGTCAGAGCTGATTTGGGCCAAAAACAAAATACTGATTAATATGTTTCCCTGCTCCCCACGGGGAGATGGGGAACCGTTTTTTCTATTAATACTCACGGGAATGGCCCCCATCAAAGTGATGCCTTTACTGTTTTGGAAAAAATGTGCTCATGGCTGCACTCATACACCCGCTGACAACACCCCCAGTCACACTTACACCATGCACACCCCATACGCACCCTACAACACCCCAAACACAGAAAGAGGGCCACGGCGACAACGATCGGTAGGGATCCCCTGGGTGGGGTACCGGGCACAGTGCTTAGGGTAAAAGAGGGTGAGACACTAGATTAGGAACGGGACTTGTGTCAACTATGGCAATGCAGTTGTCGTGGCCCCCAGTGGGCCAGAGAGGAACTGTATGTGTGTGTGGGAAAAATGAAGACAGGTGGGTTCGCTTGTGCTTCCTGGGGTTGATGTCTGGCTAACTCAGGGGTAAAAGACTGGGGATGCATGAGAGGGGACGCTAGAAAGGAATGATTGTCCATATAAAGCGAGGGGCTTACGGCTATGGGGACACCCTGTTTGCAGCAGTCCTGAAAGACGCACCTCAGCAAGATTATGGCATGTATGTGATGTGCATTTACGCCTCTGGCCCGAACAAGTGTACTGCACTCAACATCACTGGCCCCAAACTTCAGCATCCGACTAGCTCCGCTCCCATTCTGGGGACTCCAGCCCTAGGAGGTTCCAGGCCCCCGGGACCACCAGACCTCCTCTCAGAGAATTCAGCACTGTTTAAAATTGCCTGACTCTAGAGCCCAGGTGGCGTATGAGACACGGCATGCAGATGAAAACGTATGGCTAACTTGGGTGGAGCAGGCCGCTGTAGAGCATGGAATAGGAGACTGTATTGTATGTGCTGCAGCTAGGACTTCCCTATTTACCACCCTGGTCCCATTGTAACCTGATACAGATCCCAAGGGACTTAGGTGCATGTTGAAATTACACCAACCTTCAGACAATGGGACAGAGGTACAGAACTGCGGTGTGTTGACGGAACAGTTCCCAGTCATTGCTAGTGATACCATGCCCCCAACGTTTACCCCAAAGAAAGGCAATTACACCTGCCTCCTCCGAAATCAGACCAGCATGAACAGGGCCAAGACCCAAACGCTGGGGGAGGTGCCAGGAGACTGGTGTCCCCATTTGTTAAATGTTTGTTCGACCCTAAAACTGCAAGTGAAACAGAAGAAAATCAAGCGTGAGATTACGATACTGAAAAACTTTCAAAACAGTTCTACATGCTGAAGATCGTCAAGGCGAGCCTTCTGTGATCTGTCCCTCTTCGATAGCCTCCTCCTTCATTGCATGCTCGGTTGTGGAGTGAGTCAGCTCGTTTTGTGGACAAGAAAGCCAGCGCTTTGTTTCTGGCGGTCACATTCCAAGAGTTCTGTGTTATGCCCCTGCGTCAAGACAACTTCATTCTTTGTGATGGCGGTTTTCTTGGAGAAGGATGAATGACACGCCACATGGTTTGTGACGGCCCTGGACTACTGTCACAGCATGGGGATCATGCACAGGGACGTGAAACCTCACAATGTGAAGATTTGCCACAAGCAACATCGCCAGGTGAGGGTGCCCAATGGAGAGCATAAAGGCACAGTCATCTTCTCCTGATGGACAGATGGCATTAAATCCACTATTAATTCCATTGACTACCATTTAACTTGAATTGACTCCAAAAGAATTTACAAAGTGAAATTTTCCCCTACCTCTGCAAAGGCTTTTCAACACCACGTATAATGAATTCAGTTGTTTTAATGTTACATGCATCATTGAGACCCTGGTGTTCTGTTTCATTTGAAGCTGTGTCTTATCAACTGGGGCCTGCCTGAGTTTTACTACAAGGGGAAGGAGTAGAACGTCAAGGTGGCCTCACGCAACTTCAGGAGCCCTGAGCTCCTGGTCAGCTACCGGGTGGGTCAGAAGTAGGGTTGGAATTGTTTATTGGGGAGAGATTCTACATTGTAAGAATGTTGTTCTAAAGCGTGTGCATCAAGAGCTGCTAAGGTTCTCAGGCCCCGGGCAATTTATTTTTATAAGCAGTTATTCCCCTCCTGCATGGATGCGACACTTGTTTACATTTATAGAGCGGCATGTTTCCCTCAAGTGTAGTTGAAGTCTAATTCCCCACTCTGCTGTTGCCGTGATCCTGTTGGATTGCTTTGTGCTTTTCAGGAAGGAGCCCTTCATGGCCACGACAGCTACAACCAGGTACACACTTGTGTTGTTTCTTTAAGCTCACCATCTCAATCATTTCTTATTAAAAGAGGGGCTTCCTCCTTTGCTCTGTTTCTGCACTGCAAATAATTGTAGTATCATTTTGAACCTGCAGATGGTATTTCTAGTTGGTAAAATTTGTTTTTGTCCAACATTTCCGAAACGTCTAGCTTAGATTCTTTTCTGAACAAGGTTGGAAGACCAACATAAGATGAGAGTCAATTTGCTTACTCATTAGGTATTTGGCGTCACAGCTGGATATTGGAAAACGTGTTTCAGCACACTGATTCCCACTCCATGGCTAGCCAGGCCCAGCAACCTGGGGGAACATCCCATTAGCACTCGAGATAGATAACTATATTATTTTGGTTGGCACTGTGGCTCTATTGGCCAATCATCTCTGAAGGAAATGGAATCCATGATAGCTGTGTTCTTGTTTCCACATATCGAACCAGCACCCACTGGCCCAGTTTGGACTCAGTGGCTGAAGTCAGCCTATATTTCTTATTACTTTTTAGTTGGTGAGAATTGCTGAAGTACTGGGAACAAAAGACCTCTACGCCTACATAAAGATGTACAATATAGAGCTGGAGCCTCGCATGAAGGACATTCTGGGAAGGTAAGCTTGCACATGTCCTAAGTGTTGTCCATGATTCCTTTTCCTTTTGACCAGCGTGCACATAGCTTTGTGTTGATGATGGCAGCGCAAAATTAAATGTATTTGAAGTGTCCATGTGTACCCAATGTTGCAAGTAATTGGATATTTAATAAAAATAATAATATTAATGCATTTTATTTAGTTTGAAGCGTTTAGTTTTTCTCCCCGTTCCTCGTGCAGGCACTCCTGTAAGCAGTGGGAGTGCTTCGTCTACAGCGAGCACCTGGTGAGTCCCGAGGCCCTGGACTTCTTGGACCAGCTGCTGCACTACAACCACCAGGTCCGGCTGATGGCCTGTGATGCCTTGGAGCACCCCTACTTCTGTAAGTCGACATGGGGAGCATCTCGCAATAAGGAGTGTTAACAAACAGCCCGGCATCGTTAGTCGCGCTAACCTGTTTTCTCGGAGTGTGATGTTGGCCGTGTCACGTCCCCAGATCCCATTGTGAAGGACCAGCATTGCCCAGAAGGGTCTGCTATTCTGCCTGGGGGGAGCACAGCTGTAAGCACAGCCAGCACGATGCCTGGTGAGGGTTTACTCTCTCCCTCACGTACAGAGACCCCACGTACAGAGACTTCCAGGAGAGTCAAAGGTTTCTACTTAGTTATCCATTTAAATGTTGCAGATAACTAGAAGCCATCTCATGTAGATTCATGCAAAGGTTCAGGGCATTATTTGCCAACAGCCGCCATTCCTTTATTGTGAAGGGACTTGAGCTTAACCTTTTCCCGGCTTCATTTTGATCAAACTGTTTTCAAAGCTGTATGATAGTTGTTTGAAAATTTTCCATGATGAAGATGATTTTTCCATCATCTTTACAGGCATCTACGCTTTACCAGCGTCGCTTGCCCCGGGCACCCTCACTGGTTCGCCTGTGCTCCCTGATGCCTGCAGCTCCCTGAGCCCCCCTGTGGCCAGTGCTCCCCCAGTGACCCGGGTGTCCTGAACTGCAAATCTCTAGAAAATGTGTGTTCCTGTTCTGTTTCTTCTTGACCATACTTTGATTAAAAACGATGTCCTTAATACTCCCTTACATCTTTCCAAGCTATGCGGGACGTGTTTTCTTTTGATTTTTATGATCTAAATGTTCTGTGTTCTTGAATAATAGTCGGTTTTCCTTTAAAAAGAAAAATAACAAAAACATTTTCACGGTGTAAACAGGGCTTTATTCCCCCAGTTTACGTTGGGACTGCCAGGTGCCAACGCTGGCCGCTCAGCCTAAAAGGAGCAAAACTCTAGCTTACAAAGCTGTGTTGTCAGAGGAGCACATGGTGAGAGCACCATAAGTAAATTCCTTACGGGTAAAGCGGCCTAGAACTCAACCACCTTATTGGACTAATGTTCACAATGTTTAGAAAGTGTTTGGTGCTGTTCGTTGAAGCCTTCACTTCTCAAAATGGCACTTCAGCACTTCTGCCTGCATTTCTTTGTCTTGCCTTTCTACCAAACCAGTCGTTTAAATTGTTTTGTACACTTTTTGTTCTGAAATGCTGTGGCTTTTTGGGTGGGTTACAGATATTGTTGAATAGATAAGTAGTGGTATATCGATTAGATCTGTTTGAAAGCCAGGCAGAGCTGTGCCTTCAGGTTAGTTTGATTAGTTTCTTGAAAAATGCTGCTTTTTTGTTACTTGATTGACTTGAATTTCCTGGAATTACCTCATGGTCCTACCAAAGTTTTATTTAAGCACTGGGGAAAACCCCTTTTGACCAAATAGATTTTGTTTTGTTAAAGACAACCTTGCAACCAATGTGTATTGTGGAGAACATTATACGGGTAGCATTAATTGTAAAATCACTAAGCTGAAGCTGAAAGCATGTGGGTCACTGTTGACTTTAATAGTCTCTTTCTGCTGTACAAAAGGTGGGGATGCATGCATATGCACATGCACTTTAAAGGAAGTATGGAGGTGAAGGGTTGATTTTTGCACCACAAGTGTGATTGTTGGTTTTAAACCATGCTGCATATATACTCTTAATTTAAATCTTCTGAAATGCAAATAATTAATGCAAACGTTGACATTGACAAAGTTGCAAGAGTTCCTACATCTCTATATATTTTATGTCTTTATGTTAAAGACCAGTATTTGAAAATATGTGGGTAAAAAAACACTTGTTTTATTTTTCAAGTAAATCTCTGACTCTTGTCTTTCTTAAATCTTGAAAGGATACGCATACGGTCACTCATTGAAACAAGAGGTGTACAATAAAGGTCAAACAATATTTTATTAATAAAAAAGCTACAGAAATGTTTTTTTAACCACTTCACATTTGATTTTGCGTTAGGAAACTAAAAGATAACTTGGGTTGTACGCAGACATGGGAAGGGAAGCCAGTTCAGTTAGGAAGTTGAACGACAATGTTCCAACTGGATTCTATAATGTAAACTCCACACCATTCCTATTGCTTTAAGTTACTGGATGAGGGTGTTCATTCTTTGATACTGAGGTGGTGTGGCTCTTCGTCTAACGACGCTGCAGCATTCGTCGCTGTTATGCACTCTACAGAAGTGAACAACACATTTGTCAACGTTTATAACAAACAGTATGGCTGAATTTGCCCAACGTTAATAGACTATCAGGCTTACCTCATCAAAGAGAACTCCTCATCTATTTGTTCCAGAGACTTCCCTTTGGTTTCTGGCAGCATGAAGAAGAAGAACGCCACTGCTGCCACAGCAAGCAGCCCATACAGTAGGAAGGTCCCCGACAGACCAATCCAGTCTGTTCATGAAATGCCAGATTCATTATTTTACAACATCACAGATATCTTTTTTTAAATAAAATAATTGATCATGTCTGCACGTCGATAGCACAATGTGTTCTGTATGTTTGTAGAAGAAATAGTAGGCTTTCATCATTTGCTCCCTAAAATTGTGTAGAGTTATTGAATTTACTCACCAATGACATGTAAGAAAGAAAAAGTGACTATTAGGTTGGCAGCCCAGTTGAAGCAATTGGTAAAAGCAAATGCCCGTCCTCGAACCCTGGCTGGGAAAATTTCACTCAGCACAAGCCAAGTCACTATTCAAAACATAATAACATCATTACTTTATTGCATAAATGCTGTTTCACGGTCAAAAAAGGTAAATTTTATATTCAGTTCAATAGCTTACCAAATTATATTTAAATTGACTGGACTACATTTAAGGTAACGGTTGGTCCTACTTACTTGGTCCAAATCCAACTGAATATGCACTGACCACTGCCATCATACAGATTAAAATGATCCAGTTCACTACTCCATCATGGATAGCTGGAGATGGCTCTGGAAGTGAAGAAGTGGTGGTTGGTTTGAGGGGAAATATCTGTTCTCCAACACCAGTCACATTTAACAGTCTGTGCCTCTCATCGAGAGAGATGTTGGCGATTGTTTGATTATCCAAAGAGGGATGATCCAGAGATGAGGGATTGTTGAGGTATTCTCCAGGACCACAGGGGTTCTTGGTGTTAAGCATGGAACGACCACTAAGAAGCCCGATGGTCATCAGGCAGACAGCCATAACACTACATCCACCAATGAGTAGAGGTCTCCTTCCCACCCGGTCAGCAAACACCATGGATACCAGGGTGGCAAGTACTTTCACTGTCCCCAATCCCACAGATGCTAAAATTGCAGAGGCATTGCTGTGGAAGCCTACTGAGTGAAAGATTGTGGAGGCATAAAAGAGCACATTGGGCTGACCTGTGAACTGTTGAAAAATGACCAGGCCAAGCCCAATGATAGTCCGTGTCCTCATGTTGTCTTTGCGTTGAAATAAGTTCAAGACATTATACTGCACATGCTTATTATATCCCTCAGGACAGGATTCTGTGTCGTCTGCCTCCTGATTTTCGACAGAATGAATTAGCTCTCTTTCAGTCTGTGCTCTCAGGCTTTTGCTTTTCAGTGTGCCGATATTGACGGGAAGAAACCAAATGGAAACTAACTGAAACAATGTTGGAACAATGGCTAATCCAAACATGTACTTCCACCCTCCCTCTGTATCGGCCAGAATGTAGTTCATGCCATAAGCGGCAAGGATTCCCAAAGTTATGCCGGCTTCGTAAAGCGTTACTAACATGCCCCGGTGTTTTGGAGTGACCATTTCTGAGACAAAGATGCAACAGGACATTGAAGATATGCACATGGCAAAGCCTATAATGACTCTGCCAACCACCAGAGCCAAAAAAGAGCTGTTGACGAGGACCAGGCTCCCAGCCAGGATGAGAACGTTGCTGAGAAGGATGGAGTGCCTCCGGCACTGCCGGTCAATCAAACATCCACCCACCACAGAGGCCAGCAGAGCTCCCACCAGGAGAGCGCTGACCACAGCCTCCTGCTGGATACAGGAGAGGCTAAACTCTGCGTGGAGCTGGAGCAGAGCTCCTGAAATGATCCCCAGCTCATAGCCAAACACAAGGCCACCTAGCGTGGAAACCAAGCTGGATAAGCCAAGGACGGAGCAACCTGTAAGAAACAAAGATGTCAGTGAGGGAGGTCTTTATAAGACATTTTGGGAAAAAAATTCTTAGACATACTCGTCTGCATATTATGTTTTAGAAAATGATCCATTTCACATGTTGTGGATAAAATAATTAGACATAACATAATACATACATATTGATAATAACTTCTTTTTATAGATTCCTGCGATATTTGAACTGCAAGACTATAGTAAATACGCTCTTTTGGTTTGGAACTTGGTATAATTAAATGGCTCCATAACTGTTCACTTAACCAATCGTATTGAAAAACTTAACGCTTATATCTGTGCTCATTGAATCATTTGATGTGCTGTGCAGCACATCTGTTCAAAGCTATGCTAATGAACCCTAGCAAACTCTATGTGGAACGTTACCTTGTCTATATTTATCGTTTTTAAATATAGAGTCTTTAATTTGACAGTTTTCTTTATATATGTTGTAAAATTACTGGGCAAAAACTTGGCCAGCATATATGGAAAAACGATGTTTACATATCCCCCTGAATTTTTTATTTTTTTTGAAGTCAACAACACTAACAACAAGCGTTTGTAATTATTTAGAACCTAACTTGAACAAATGTGCCTATTCTGTTAAACTATTCTTGTAATGTATCACTCTTTAGATTAGGAAGGTCAAAACTTACCCATAATTATCTTCTATCCAACTAAATGCACATTTCTGGTAAGGCCAGGTTCTTTCCAAGTTTCCCCTCAATAGCCCCTGCACCATAAGACCATAACAATGTATGAGAAGATTTATTTAGAACACTAGCGTGTGCTCAGAGTTGCAGCATCCAGGAAGAGGCTGCCCTGTGGTACACAGACAAGCTGCAGAAGAGCCTTGTAGTCATGACAACTCCCTTGTTGGTGGCCATGATTTCATTATAGAGACCACTTGAGATTGGTCTGCTAAAACAAAATGCACTGCTTATTAAGCTCAGACCAATCCTCCGAGTGTGTGTAAACCCCAGTTTGTTCCATCATATGACACAGTAGCACAGGATATGGGATGACAAATCCATTGAGGAATTTAGCATGTCTCTCCAAACATTCTTTCTGGCAAAAACAAAGCAAGCGGTCTCAAGTGCATGAGGTTATGAATCCAATTGGTTGTGCACAATATAATCTTAATAACAAAATTAAATTGAAGACACATTGGTTATTCAAAAGCGTGCTTTTCATATACTAAACGGCACATTTCATAACATGTATGTTTATATTCAAATCAACCAGATCACATTTGAGTTTCCTTAAGAATAACTTAATTTGCCAAGTCAATTGGAGCTAAACATAAATCCAATTTGTAAAACAACGTGCTGCCAAAGCACAGTTATAATTGCATGGATAAATCCGCTTATCAATAAAGTTTTCCGTTGTCCGTTAGACGTTAGAACAAAACAGTCCATCAAGGCCTAACTAATTTGGACTAGGTTTTTGTGAGTACTCTAATTATTGATCGGTAGGCGTACGCTCACCATGTGCTGAGAGTAAATTGGTTTTAGATGTATTGAAAGACCTGGAGAATTTTAACCATCCTTTCCCCTCACATCAGGAAGTTGAGGCTACGTGGCAAAAAGTCTCAAATTGCAGTGAACTCTTTCTGAAAGTTTGACGCTAGGGGACGACAACTGAACTTTCCAAGGATATTACATGTTATGGAGTAAGCATTTAACCTATTTTAGACATGGTTCTTTATTTACATGATATTAAGGATCGCCTAAATAAATGAGATTAGGCCTCCAAAAAATACCAGAATTTAAATTTTGTCAAATGTGTCTGACAATATACTACAATGCATTCAAATGATAGGAATCCTATTAAACTGCAGCATTATGTGTTGCCCCAAAATTATTTGAATGGAAAACTGAAAATCATTAAATCCCAATACCCGTGATTTGTGGCCTTGTATTCATGTGCCTTTCTTAATACTGACCGGTGCTTACCTGAATGCTATACATATTACATATACTTGAAGACAGTTATCTTTAGAATTTCCATTTTTTTTTACCAAACGTTCAAGACACTGCCATTCTGACAATGTGGCAAAATACCAAGTTTGACGTGGGCCTATGAGCACATCTTGCCCATCCATTGTCAATGTTTCGGCAAAACTATACCAATTACACGGTTCTAAAATAAAGACGTGGTAAACAAAATTCACAATTAACAAAAATCCCAACATATGTAATAATAATCGAACCATACAACAGAATGACAAATGTAAAAAAAATTGGAGGCAAAACAAATCATGTTGCACTTTTTATCTTCAAAAGACTAATAAACTGTGTTCACAAACCACACAGTAGAGGGCGGTACTATAAATTAATGTAGAGGCTTTCATCGAGCCCCGGAAAAAGGAGTAGAAGAACAACGATGTAAACATGGCTCTTATTAGCGACGTGGGTGTTCCACACTTTCTCAGTAAATTAGACTTACTGAAACAAGGAGCTGAAGCTCGTGTATATCGAGCAATATTTTTAGGCAAGCCAACTATAGTTAAAGAAAGGTTTCCTAAATTGTACAGGCATCCTATCTTAGACGAAAAGCTCACACATCGCCGAACAGTACAGGAGGTGCGTTCAATTCTACGCTGCAGAAAAGCAGGTAAACTACAAATCAAGCTCCAAATTACTTAATTTTTGAATTAGTCTAACTTGATGTGGCTTCGTGATGTCGACCCCATACTTGTCTGGTTCGAAATAACCTGTAAGGCAGAATCCTGCATGAGACGAAAGTGACGAACTAATATGGTCTACTTCTTAGGTATATCCGCACCGGTGGTATATTTTGTGGACTACGCTTCCCACTCCATCTTCCTGGAAGACATAGTGGGCTCCATCACAGTCAGAGACCACATTGCCTCCACCCAGCTTTCTCAGACTAAACCTGGGGATCAGCTGGACCTGCTGGCTAAGAAGATTGGCCAAATTCTAGCCCGAATGCATGACGAGGATGTGGTACATGGGGACTTGACTACCTCCAACATGCTTCTAAGAACCAGTGCAGATAATGGGGATGTGGACCTGGTCCTCATTGACTTTGGCCTGAGTTATATATCCGCCTTGCCTGAAGATAAGGGTGTTGACATGTACGTGTTGGAGAAGGCATTTCTTAGTACACACCCAAACACAGAGTCACTTTTTGAGAAACTGCTGAAAAGTTACACTGCATCTTCTAAGAAATCCACAGCAGTCATTAAGAAGCTTGATGAAGTTAGATTGAGAGGTAGAAAGAGATCTATGGTTGGTTAAAAGAAGCGTTATTTTAGAAATGCCCTTTTTTTATTTTAGATTTTCCTAACCTCTGGGTAATATCGGGGTGTTTATGGATATTCCCTACAATAAATGACATTTGCCAAACTTGATTAGCTTATTATTGTTATTGTCAAATGTTTGTGGTTTCCTAGTGATAATGACACAGTAACTGTTTCTTCATTTAAACAATCTTTTACAAACATGCACACATCTTTGTTACAACATAAAAGCCAAGGGATGTGTGTCGTCTTCCATCTTACGAGCACACACTTTAGGAGTAGTTCTTGTCTAATTTCAAAATGTCTATATGCCATAGTTTAGACATAGGCAGTAACTGTTTGTGTTATTGTTCTGAGACGTCAATACTTGCCATCCAGACATCTGGTGATGCTGTGGGCTCAATTTACATATCTGTGAAGGAAGATGCTCTGACATCTCTCAGCCAAATCCATTCTAAAAATGAAGAGTTCTAATTTCATTATATAGCATAATAGATATAATAACCAGAGATAGAACACTGTTTTATCTCTGATTATAAAACTGCCTAGAAAGGTCTCAATGCACTGCATGCCTTTTCCCCATGAGCTGTTGCCTTTTACGGAGTACTTAAATATTTATTGATTAGAAAAGCTCCCAGTAATATTACACCCGCTACCCATTCTCAAGTGAATTATTACTTCAGTGGTGGAACATTTATTTATGGAATTAGGTTTGGTAATTGGCCCCTTAAGAGTGTGTTTATAAGATTGAACTGACCAGAGAGGACTTGAAGGCAGTGTTAACCTGTTGACTGTTCCAACACTAGCTTGCCTAGACCTGGGTAAAAAGACTTTCACTACCAAATATACACTTTAAGTACGTATCAAACTTGCTCGTATTTATTTTGGTTTCTGACATTTTTTATTGCTGAAGCTTTATAAAAAACGTGAGCAAACTCTTTATTTTGCAAACATATAAGACTTAACAAATAAAAGTGATTGAAATGAACCTAAGCAATTATACTGAAATATGCGGCAAGAAAAAATATACATACAAGGAGTATAATATATAGCTAGCTGAGAGTGGCCTCTAACAAATAACGCAGTGGAATGTTACATTCGTATAACAATGTTGATAACTATTGACATGTTTTTAAAGATCTTTCACATTACCTCTGGGTTATTATTTTGGTCATGATTTTCATTAAGAGTTTTCACAAAATATGCAACGCACAAAATGTTTTATTTTTTATATTTAGTCATTTTAAAATATATTTTACAATAATATATTTGGGCAGCATTTGAGTTGGGCTGCAATTCTTTGGTGTATTGACCCAGTTAAATTAACGCTTACCAAAAACACAATACATAGAATTGTATACATGTACACAAACATTTGGCAAAACATTTAAAGTTAAAGTTGATTTTGGATAATTTTCCAGAAATGTATTTTTCTACACAAATGACTCTTAAATAAAAAAATTACAATAGATTGACATTTACAATACATAAGGAATGAAAAAGGCAAACAGCAAACTATAGCGATTTAAAGTTGAAATAACATACAATAGAAAAAACAGAAACTACACTAAAACTGAACTGAACTAAACTAAACTGAATTGTTTACAAAACAAGAGCTTTAATGATTTTTAAGTGCAAGTTTAAGTAACTCTTCAACTGTAAACACCATGTTTATAAGTATAGGAACAGTTACAAGATTGATTGTTTTGGAAATATTTGCACTAACAGAAAGGATGTTTTGGTTGACACATTTTCTGTTTGTTAACTTTGCTGAGGTCCCCTGAAGGAACAGCCACTAATATATAAATAAAAAACAATAAACACATTCAGTTATAACCATAGACATGGGTATTTTGCTTACAAATGTATACCAAAACTACAATTTATGCATACAGGAATGCATTTACTGTACAAAAAATAGGTGATTGTCCACATAGAAAAAATATTTTCATGAATTGCATGAAGTCACAAAAGTGTACACATTCAGTGAACACATGGCACCTCGGGAAAGCGTAAGAAAAGTTTTAAGGAAGCTTGACATGTCACTAGGAACATTTTAACAGGAATGTATTGTGTCAGGAACCACTCAAAAAGTTGGCAACTTTAAATGAGACGTAAAAATAAAAAAGGAAAGGGAATGATGTCACGAAGCCAATGCTGGGCACTGGGTAAATGTAGGTGCTAGGCGGGCAGTGCTTAGCTAAAGTCTCGGTTGGTGAGGAGGATGGGGGCCACCAGGGTCCAGATGTAGAGCCCTAGACACACCCAGCTGGAGGTGATCTTCACCCACACAGAGGACCACTTGCTAGTAATGGAGCTGAAGTCCGCATCAGGGCTGTGTGAACAAAACCAAAAGACATTTCCATTGGTCTTATTTTCACTTCCTGGTCACAAACAACGAGGACGGTGGTTGTCTCTGATTCTGCAGATACATATTATTTCCTAAACTTATTTTATTCTTCTGTGGAATGTTTTTAAACAAGGTTTTACTTGAAAGTTCCCTTGAACCAAACATTAGCACTAAATGCTAACCCTATTCCCATGCCACAAAACAATAATTGTACTGTATGAAGACCAATCCGACAAGTCATTGCTTTTCTTTTCCACAGTGTTCCACTGACCTGTACCAGCTGGTAAGGGTCATCATGATGTAGAGGGAGGCCAGGAACAGCATGAAGTGAAAGAAGGAGTAGCTGTACTGGACCACGTTCTTCTCGTTGTCCTCCACCCGCCGGGCTCCACTCCCACCCTCTGTGTCATCTGGGGTGTTGGCGTTGCTCTCAGACAGGATGGGGGCATCGTTGGACGCCATGGTCAGCTTGTTCACTTGGCTGGTGTTGGACGAGCGGATGCTGCAGGGGATGGAACACCACGCGTCTGTTTAATATGGGCTAGCAGGGCAAACGTTTTTTAATCATCCTGCAGTGATCGATGAGAGCTGTGTCCCCTTCACCTGAACCAAGCCTTACCCAGTTGGGGTAAAAGTAGCATGGGATAACCTAGCACGACATTGTTGTAGTCCTTTTTGAAAAACATCGGTCTGAACGTACAGTAATTAATGCCCTCTCTTGCTACTGTACAATTGATCCGGCAATAGGTACAATAGCAGACCACAACCCACCTGGAGTAGAGGATGCACAGGACAAAGATGACCAACCCCACGATGCTCTGGGCGTCCCACCACGGCAGGTATGGAGATGACAGGTTAGGCTCCTCAGTGCCGACATCAGTGATGATCACAGCCGTCTGGTTGGTCATCTCAATAGGGGCGGGTGTGGGAGCAGCAATCTGCTGGAAGATGCTCAGGAGGCTGGGATTGCACGCTCGATCTGACGGGACAGAGGTTTGGAGGCGGACGGTTGTTTTTTCCTGCTAGCTCAAGACAAGTTCAATTCATTGGATTCCAACAGAACGCGGTATGAGCGTCTTTTGGCAGCATGGTCACACTTCCTCAGAGGTAAAACACATGGTCTCTTACCCGGCTCATTGGTCATAGCAGACCACGTCAGGTACATGGTGTAAAGGGTGATGACGGACGACTGGAGCAGACCAGATCGTGGCTGTGATTCCTGGAAACCCACAACGTTTTAGAGAATGAAGGATGAAACATTCAAATGTTTGGACTGGCAATAGTAACACTGTGTAAAATATTGATCTTAATCCATAAAATTGTGGTGGATGATTTCAATCTAAGACAGAAAATAACCAATTAATAAGAGAGAAAAAACGTCAAATGATGAAGATCCATTTTATTGATGACTACAGTCTGAGTCTGTCTGTGCACAGAGATTTTACGAGTCAGATCAGCCTAACAACATAGAAAGTTCTACTTAGTTGTCAAGGTTGAAACAATTACTTACTTGTCTAGGATAAACAATCATTCCATTAGTCAAGTTAGACGGGAGTGGATAATGTCAGCTTTAGTAATGAAAACATACATAGGAAACGAGGACATCATTTGATGTTATGTCTAATACACAACACCTTGGCCTTCAGTTTCTTCAAAAGGCACACACTGTCTCTTTCGTGACCTGGATTTCACTGTGACCCTTCCCTCACACTGGAATAACAGCTTAGGCTTGAACATCCGCGAGGATGCCAATATTTCCCTTATACATTACACTACCACAACCCATCATTCGGATGACAAATAATTTAGACCGACCAAAACCGCTTTCAATATTGTGGAAAGAGTTTTCCCTTCAAAACAACCACAATCAAATAAACATATCATCTCAGCAGAATACAGTGCAGGAGCAGAGGCTGCGATAGTATACCTGTACTTTAGGCAGTACGGAGATGACTGAGGCACCGATGCACAGCAACATGTTGAAGCTGATGAAAAACTTGTTGATTGGACATTCCTCTGGCTTGGTGTAGAATACGAAGAACAGGACGGTGGCAATGAAGGACATGACGTAGTTGAAGACGGTCACAGAGAGCAACGCTAACAACAAGGGACAGAATGGCGGTTGGCTCAGAGCGAGACGTACGTAAACAAAGGATCTGACCAATTAGGATACAGCATCTGACAATGAACAACATGCAGTGTAAAACAAGACTACCTCCTGACCTCCTCTGAGTCTTTCCTCATCATATACCTGCATACCAGCCCCGGGAGTTCCCGTGCTCCATCCTCTCCGCCCAAGTCTCATTCCAGGAGTGGGCAAAGTCGACCAACAGAACCAGCTGGATCAGGATGAAGAGGAAAGCCCCCGATGTGCCCACGATGTACCATGCTGCTCACACACACATATAAAAAATACTTGCTAGAAAATACTAGCAATCTGCCAGTCCACAAACACAATGGTGACAAACCCCTTATTACTAACCACCAAAGTCGTGTTTTATATACAACTATTTATAGCTATAAAGAACTTTTTAGGAGGGAATTAATACGCAAAACATATTTCCTTTAGTCACAGGCAGATCAAAGTAACTCAGCCTTACCGTGTGTAAAAGGCTGGTCAGGAATGTAAAAGGCACCCACAGTCACAGCCACCATGCCAGCAATCTTAAAGAACCAGAACCTGAGAGGGGACAATGGCCACTATTCAGCTAGGGTCTAAGCTATCAACCGGTAACAAGCAGCGTCCCGCCACTGTAAGAGAGCAATTGCTCTTTGCCGCCTCGGAACAGGTTTACCCATAGTGGACAGCAGCCCGGGGGTCTCGGCTGTTCTTCACGTTGATCATGGTCAGGGCAAACGCCAGGAAGCACATGCTCATGCCAAAGCACACGCGATACACGGCTTTGTAGCCCACGAAGACCTCACATTGCACGTTGGCGTGGACACCCGGGATTGAGGCATCGGCACCGTCTTTACAGAAGCCAGGGATCTGTGGTTCAACATAGAAAATAAACTCCACTTTTGTCATATACACAGCAGACTGACAGCAAGGACATCAGCTCCTGTTACTGTTATTTGTGGGAACCTATAGGCAATATCTAGGGGTTGAAACACCACAGCCTTAATTTATTTTAAAGTCAAATCACATATTTATTTGATTATTCATGTTTAGGATGTTCGTTAGAATAGACCTTTATTCAACATTTAGTTTGACAACTACTACAGTACCACATACCAACCAAGTGAGTCACCCTCTATGAAATGAAGTACCTCCATTCAACCATCACAGATGGGAATCTAGAATTAATTTGTTTGGCACACAAAAGACAATCAAAGATGGGCCCGCACGTACCCTTCTGAGCTGTTTATCAACCCCTGGTGACAGCATGATGCAGGCTATAACGGTCCCTAGCAACAGGATGAAGGCGTAGATGACTCGAGTCACTGTGGAGTTCCTGCTGCTGGGACAGCATCTGCATAACAAGCATGTCGCACTGCTGCACAGACACGGTACCTGAGGAGGAGGAAGAGAGGCATTAACAATGCAACTCTGTGAAATTTTTTGACTGGCCACAACCTGTTTGAGTTAAAACACATCGTGAACTCAAAAAGTAAAGCAGTTCATTTCAATTTGTTTTGATGTATTTTAATTACGTTTATCATCATCATCTAGAAATAAGTAGCGCTCTTTACTTCTACAATAGTCAGTCAAATGTAACAGTAAAGTGAATAGCCACACACGTACTGGCATGCGTGCAGTTGGACGGTGGCAGAGTTTGGCCTAATTCTAAGATAATGAAAACCACAGACACTGGAAATCCCCTTTTTGCACTTCTTGCCCAAGGACACCAAACTAAACCAAGGTTCAGACATAACATGCACAATCTCTGGTAAAAGTCAAACTAAAGACCCAAACAGGCAAACAAGCTAAATCAAAGTTGAGTTTGAGTTAACAAGGTAAAAAAAGACAAATGTTTCAGTTTCATTTCATTTGACAGTTACGTTTCAGTTTGGTTTCAGTTGTGTTACGAATACTGTTGGAACAGTTCTGAATCATCCCTGATTTGTACCTTTAAGACACCTGACAGGCAGAAATGCATGGAGGATTAGAAGATTGTAAACAACTTAATACCCTGGGCACACCGGCAAGGTCGGCTTACAACAGAGCTGGGCTGGGCCAAGCTAATGTGTGCTGGATACTCATCCTGAAAAGCCACCACAATACAGCTGGCCCAAACATCAGACTGACACACTGTACACAGATAAAATAGGCCTGTTGTTCCTCAGTGGTTGAACTCACAGATAATTCATTTTGCTTGTTTGCTTTTGACAATTCAAAGCATGTGGCCAGTTTTTTCTCTCTAATATGCCTTGAAACATTTCTGTTATCAGCAAGGACAGTTATGAAAGAGTACTTTGTTACTTATCTGCAGGCTGCAGAAAATAGGCCATTTCTGACCTTTCATTCTCTTAATGTTGTGTAAGATATCATGTGTTAAGTGACGATAGTCCTCTGTTTTCTTGGATTTTTTTTATACAATTATCAGATACTTTCATTCCTTAATATGACAATAGAATTAACTTAAATGAGCTAATTCCATGTCTTTTGTGAAAGGATTTTAACCATTTGAAGAATGTCTAAAATAAATGGTCATAAAAACAGACAAGTAAAATATTTTATATGCCGTACCTCCTGTAAATAAGACAGAATAGGCTTAGGAATAGTCGTTATGTATTGTTCTAAAAGCCTTTATACCTGATCACTATTACATCATCAAATGTGATTGTTACAAATAATTTACATATCCCAACATTCAAGGCTGTTTATTTGATTATTTTTTAATTAAGTTTGTAATGCTCGGATAAAGACAACTTACCCAGGTCGCCACAGAACAGGCCCCCAAGACTGCTCCCATTGTGACTGTTCAGTCTTGAGTCTTGGCAGAGCAGCGCCCTATTCCTAAATCAGTTTTCTGTCTAGAATCACACCAGCTAAATTTCTGTACCTCCAAGTTGGATTAGAAACAGTACAATGTAAATTTCATGACCATTACCCCAAAATTCGGTATTATCACATTACTATTTTGGGCAATTGCAACTTAAGACTTCTTTCTCAAATGTATTAATGCGAATTGAAACCCTGCGCTGTATTTCGCTCACTTGCGTCACACTGAAGATGATGTCATTACGTTTGCATACGGTGTTCTGCTTACAGGATTGAATTTGAGTACGCGACAAGTAGATTTTAGATAATTATAAATTCTATTACCACATGATATCTAAATCAAAGTTTAATGTCACAAACACACCATAGATACAAAACGTAACATTATTTATTATTAAGTACGAATACAATCGGAAGCATACGATATGATAGGTCGACGATTCCATGGCATCGTTTCCATAGGCTATACAAATATTATTACATGCCATGGTTATAACATCCTAAATGTGCCCCAGTGTTGAAGTTTAGGACTATGATTAAATATTGTTGTGTCCTTTCAGTGGGATAATTCTTGTGAAGTTTACTAATTAACTCAAATTCCCAATCGGAGTCCACTTGCAACTGTTTAAGTGAAAAAGGCAGTATTGTACGGTCCCTGAGAGCAATACTCTCCCAATAATTGATTACTGAGTTGCAAGTGCAACCCATCCCTTTAAACAATCATTTGTTGTCTAGTTTTTCTTCGACAAAACCTTTGTTGTTTTATACACACAAAATAGATTATCATAAAAGTATGTGTCTGCTTGTTAACAGGAGATAAATGCCGAAGGATAACTGGCGCCCCCTTGTGATGGTTTTTCTGTTTTACGTGTCAATGATAGGTTCCAGAGCAATGCCGTCTGGATCAGGAGTGATGCTGAACTAAAACAGCAGGGCAGCTCTGTCTTCTTGCCATCTCCTTCCTGGTGTGCCCACATTCCCTACATCTCAGACCTGCCGATGGCTCCAGCTCTTTCCAGGCCTAATTAAAAAGAATGTGAAAAAAGTGTTCCAATTGAACCTGTTAGGATATACAAGTAATCGTAGGCATGATTATTCATGGCAAGGTCCAAAAACCAACTCACATCATTTATTTTTTTCACTTGTGTCTTCCAGATGTCCCTGTGCTGTTTCCCTGAACAAATCAGGAGGTTAGCGTTAGGTTGCTCAAATTTGACGCCTGTTGCTCTGAGGTTGGTACACTTGCGACTGGCAGTTTTCTGGGTCATTGTGTTGCGTATAGTAGCCGGGGCCGACAGGGAGCTCTCTGTTGGAGGGGGGATGGATGCGGCAGAGTTTGTGATGGAGGAGGACGGTAGGAGGGGGGCAGTTTGGGGCCTTGGGCCCCTCTGACAGAGCCTCTTGTTCATGACAAAGGCAAATGTCCTCTGCTCCTCACTAAGCTGGCGCATGCGGATGAGCTGCTGCTGCTCCAGTTTCTGCAAAGTCTGAGGAAGGAGAGTATGGTGAACAGGAAATGAGGGAATACCAACAATAATTCTCATGTTAATATAAAAAAGTCTGGAGTGCTCTGGCAGTTGTTATCTAGTCTTGTTTTTTGAACATGCAAAAACAATGTAATTTTGCAATTGAACAACTTTCTTATTCTTATTTATTTTCAAATAACTTGCATGTAATGAAACACAATTTAATTCTGACAGGATCTGCTGTAAATTGGGTCAACCCTATTCAGATTTTTGAGTCAAGTTAATTGATTTCAATATGTGGGCTCTTCGAAATCTATTCGAAATATGTCTCATTATCCGTCATCACATGTTTTGCAGATGGACTTTTGTACCAAAGTAAACCCAGGCAAATCAAACTCCTATGTTAATAAGAGTAAAGGCTGCTTCTTAGCTGGAAATCCCGAAGGTTAGGACCGGATTAATAATTACAACATTGCCATTAGTGCCTCTCTACAAATCTTTACATTTTAAACCATGACAGTGAAGGCTGAACCAAGCAAACGTGTTTGAGTAGTTAAAGGTTGCTCTTGTGTCCTTTTCAAACTGAATAAAAAACATTGGCAGTCCCTTCTGTGACCTTTTAGAACCTAGACAATCCCTAGTTGGATAGATCAGACGAACATGAATGAAATTATTGGGGTTGTAAATGTGTGACAGCTCCTTGCTGTTGCCATGGTACTATTTGAGTCTTCAATTCTGGGAAATTACGTTTGATTTACCCCCCAGACATCAAAGCACTCATGCAGAGAAAGGGGTTTCTTGTAAATTCTTTTTCACTTATGAAACAATGGTTTGCCGAATTGTGAATCTATAGAAGAACCGTATAGAGTAGACTATCCATCAAGAAGCACACCAGCTATATATCACAAAATACTGAGCACCATGTACTTTTTTGAGGTTTGCGATTTACCATTTCCAAGGTGTTAAAAAAAACTGGAGCAAGTGGACAACCTGCACTGTATTGTGGAGTTGCGTATTGTTAGCATAGGAGGAACACTGAGCTGTTCCTTAAGAGACCACTAAACATTGGATGTTTAGTTAACACCCGAGAAAAAAATAAGTCACAGCCTGTTCAATTATTTGCAAAGGAGTTCTGCGACTGGAATATTTAATAGTCACGTGATATTCCTTAAGTTTTCAGTAAAAAAAAGTGGCTATGCGGGTAATACAACATATAGGCTGTGCTTTTTCAATTTCACTAGAACTATAAGATAATTGGAAACTGATTAAAACTAAAATATTCTACTAGGAATAAATGCAAATCGATATAAAATTAAAAGCTACTGCAAGGCATTGTATGATGGGTTAAGATTATGACTCATGACTAAAATACGATATTACCCATTATAAGCCTATATTCTGTGCTTCATCTTATTCGATCACCCACCTTCATAAGTTCCTTCTGTTCCTTCATAAAATTATTGTTTACTGTTTGAGACGCAGTCATCAAATCCGATGCGCAAAGTGAGTAAATTGGGTCATTTTGATACAGAAATGACAGAGAGTACGACGGGTTAGAGTCCATCTTTCTAACCTTAGACAACGTTCTAGCTAAGATGTTCCTTTGTGATGGTAAGCGTCCTGGGCAAAGAGATGGGCTTTTTCTGAAAGAGGCGGCGGTGTGGGCGCATCACCGAAGTCAACCTGCATGATTAATTTAGCCATTAAATCGCCCACATATCCTATAATTTAGTTGTATTTACATGAGCAAAATTTTACGAACAGTTTTGTAATACATTTTGGTATTTTGGATACGTAGTTCAAAAGGTATATCTGGTGTAACACAAAGTTAGCTTTTCGAACTTGCTTTTCAATGTTTATAGTGCCACCTTCTGGAGAAATCGTAAGCCTTTATATTTTAACCCTTGTATGGTATTCGTGTTTTTGTTACACAGCCGGTGTTCCTGGGTCTGGTAGACCCACTGCATTTTATGGGTTTTTAAATCAATATATTCACAAAATGTATTTATAAGTA
>JAVQJS010043683.1:0-14216 GCA_036024795.1 Galaxias rostratus | reverse complement strand
CCCCCCCCCCCCCCCCCCCCCCCCCCCCCCCCCCCCCCCCCCCCCCCCAGAGGACAATCTCCTTTATAATATCTCCCATAATTGGATAAGCCCCTTGTTATTGTGGCATGAGCCATATTTCAGTAAGGCTTCCTCCAAGCTAAGCAGATGTCAAGTGGGTAGATGTCTAGCCAAGTTGTGTGGGTATGCCCTCGCTGATTTTTTCAGTGTTGTCAGTTCCGTTTCCTCTTATGTAAATTAATGGGAATACAAGCAGTGGAAGCTCGGCTCTTCCAGGGGATCTCACCGACCGACGCAAAAAGCACGCTTGACTTTCAGAGCAATTGGGTTCATCTCGAAGCGGCACTTTGACTCACCACCGCCACATGCAAGCAGAGATCGACGTCGGCGCGGCACACGTGTCCCACCGAAAAACGCGTTTTGATCTGCGTGTTCCTTTGTTTCTTTTTTTTGGGGGGGGGGTTGGTTTTGACAGGTCACAATGACAGACCGAGGCGCCGCTGAAAGGGCCTGCAAGGACCCCAACCCCATCATTGACGGGAGGAAGGCCAACGTCAACCTGGCCTACCTGGGCGCCAAGCCGCGGAGCATGCAGCCAGGTGAGGAGGGTGAGAACGCGTCCATACCACAGCTTGACACCTGCACCCCGAATACAAATTGAAACGCATAGACACTACCCACCCTATTCCGTTCCAAAAGATTCTCACAGTACACGTCAAGTTGTCAATGTACGATATTGTGCGGGTTAAAAGTAATGGCGTCGAATTGTAAATTTTCTGCATTGTCTTATGGAAATGTCGGTAGCCAAAGGGTTTGAAAGGACCCCCTGTCCACTCGGCCCAGTCTATCTCCCCGTGCCTGTTGTGCATTGTTCACAGTCCCTCCTCTGTAAATGCAAATGTGTGTCTAACGCCCGTTCTCTCTCTCTCTCTCTCCCTCTGCCTATCTTCTAGGCATATCCATCGGAGTTCAGCCCCTTCACCCCGCACTCCTCCAGAGGCAATATGGGTAAGCGCGTGGGAGAGGCTTCTTTTTTTTCTCCTTTTGGACGTTGTGTTTACTATTTTTCCTTAATATTTGACTGTCCTACTTCCATTCTATGGAGGCTATTCCTTTTGGTCATGCCTGTGTGCTGTCCACATGCCATTCCAAGCGGTCTGCGGGCATAATTGTAATAATTGTTTTACTAGGGGTGGGTACACGGACAAAGTCGAGGTATTTGTGGTGGATGTTTGCAGTGACGGCAGTCCCCGCAGTGAATATGTGCCTTCATTCCCCCCCTTACCTGAGACAGTGGGGTTAACGTTTGGTGCTTCCTTTTATGTAGTCTTGTCCTCCCGTGTCAAGCATCTATGCTCTGTTGAGCCGTTAATGGCCGTGGCACTTTTTATGGGCACAGGATTTGCTCGCCTGACCCCCCTTCTGTGGCGAGGCCTTGCCCCTAGTTTATGCACACTGCAAGCGCCTGTAAATCGTGACGCAGTCTCAGGGGCCCCGAATGTCACAGATATGACACATCATAAAAAATTAAAGGGCCCCTCTGTCACTTGTACAACTTGGAAAGCTACTTAGTTTAACTCTTTGTTTTGCCAGGTGCTGTAGTTTTATGGGTGGATTAGGTTGAAGGAGAGTTCTGGCAGAATCCTTACCAGTGATTGGTCTTAAACGCTAGGGGATTGTGATGAATGTCACATTGACTAGAGTCTTCAAGCAGCATAGTCATATGCCCCCCTCGAAGTCTGCCGGGGGAGAGACCTATATCCCAACATGTCAACCGAGTTTAGGGGTGAGCTTGGGGTGGGGGGGGGGGATGGGGGGTTGGCTTGGAAAGTCCCATGCGGCTGTTGCCACAGTAACTAGACTGGGTGGAGACCCCAGTGGCGTAGAGCATGCTCCTCTGTGCTGCTGGGCGCTGCTCTGGGGGCATGTGTCTGACAGGTGCTGGCTCTTATTACAGCCCCTTAATCTCCCATGACCAGAGCCCTAGAGAGAGAGGGAGAGCCGCGGAGCACCTGTCCGTTCTGCTCCGAGCGAGCCTTCCCCACAGGCCGGCTCTCAGACGCAGGCCTCACCGGCTAGCGGAGCACACAGGCGGCCTTTCTTCCAGCATCTCCACCCACACACACCCATCGAAAAAGGAGAAAAAAAAAAATCAACAGCATGTGCTGTGTAAGAGGGAGGGGGCCTCTGGTGAAGTGGGACGTGGGGGAAGGCTATGGAGGAGCGTATGCCCGGAGCTGGTGACGTGCTTGCTGTAGAGCAGTGCTGCGGTCCGCAAAAAGAGATGCCTGCTCGCTGGAGGGGGGCGGGGTCATCGAGGTCGAGGAAAGCGTGTGCCTGTCACTCAGCCGCCTCGCTGGCGGACCCTTCCCCGTCTCGATGGAAGCTGTAATGGTAGAAATTAGACTAAGAGCAATAGTAAGGCCTATGTGTTTGAGTTAACCAGTACCTGCAGGGAGAAAGGCCGGTCGAGGTGCCTCCCATGGGGAGTGATTAGCTGGAGACACTGAAAACCGACACCTCCGTGAGACTGGGGGGATGGGGGGGAAGGGTCGCTGGGAAGTACTGGGGATCTACGGCGTCTGGGAGGAGGAGATGGTGGTGGTGGGGGGGGGGGGGGGGTGTCGCAGGGTGTAGACGGCACTGGGGTCGGACTCTGAAAAGGCTTAATGCTTAATGAGGCGCTGGCCTTAAAGCTCCGCCCCTGCATGTGTCATTGACAAAATATAGCTCTCCCATCCCTTGTTGGGTTAAAGATTAAACGTGTTTTAGTATGTATTACAAGTGCTTAGTATATTAGGTTTAATTTTTTTGTCCCATGAAGTCAGCCTGTTAATATAAAGAATGCGTACGTGGAAGAATGATTAGAGGACTGCGTTGGTGCACAGGCCCGTGTGTGCTGCTGGCGCCATGCGCCAATCCCGACCTCCCCGCCAACCGTCCCCGGAGTGGCTCGTGTCACGTCCGCCCGCTTGCCGTCAGCACAAACCCAGCGACCCCCTGATCTTTGACCCCCCCACCCCTGCCGCCGTCGTCATCACACACTCCCCCCGCTGGCACCGTGCTGTCAGAGGTGCTCCGTGGCCCTGAGAGGTCACTGGACTCCACACCCTCCCTTCTCCCCCTCTGGTCCTCCTCCGTGATGCGCGGTCGCCGGGCGAGGGATCCAACCTATGGGGGCGTCTGCCTTGCCAGTGGGCACGCGGCAAAGTCAACGGGGGCACACACTAGTAAAGGAGTGGTGTGGCTACAGCCGTTTTTGTTTTGTTTTTGTTTTGTTTATTTTTGACCCTTCGCCGTGCTTCTAGAAGGTCAGTTGATCAACCAGTGGGCATGGCCACATGCTTGTGGCTGCTCGCAGTTCTGCAACAGGGCAGAGGCCTGGCTCATTATATCAGTGCATACCCCCAGATGCCTTATCGAGGTCCATATTGAAGGCGTGTGCGCGTGCGTGCGTGTGTGAGCGTGGGTGGGAGTGTGTGGGAGGGTGCGCTGATGAATACTGCTCTGTTAGTCGTTCTGTTACACCATAGGGGAGGCAGAGGGCTTGTGGTTGATGGTGCTAGCTAACTTGTCGGTCAGGGTCTACTGTAAGTATGTGTGTGTTTGAGGATGTATGTCAGTTCTCTCCCATCCTCTGAAAACATTTGTGTGTCATGTCATTACTGTTCCATTGTCCTTCGAATAGTCTGATTATTATTTTGCTAATCAGTAACCACCCATATTCCCTAACCATCGTCATGGTGACTCTCTGCTCCCAGCTGACCAGTGCAGTGGCAGGCGAGCGACTCTACAGCACAGTGCGGGATTCGTTTTTGGGCCCACTGTCCTGGAGACGGGGCTGCAGCATAGGCCTGCCCGCCCGCCCCTCCTCCTCCTCCCAGCCCCAGGTCAAAGGTCAACCTCTCTCCAAGGTGCCAGCGATGGCTTGAGAGTGCGGTGCAGTGTGTCGTGATGGAGTGGAGTGCCGTTTTATCTTTTCTCCTGTGTGCGTGTGTGTGTGTGTGTGTGTGTGCGTGCTACAATGCCAAGAGGTTATACTGATTTGAAGCGTGTCTCTTGCCTATTATGGTCCTCCTGGCATGGTTGGGGACTTGCAGTAGCGTCTGAAGGCTGGTTGAGTTTCCATGTGGGGGGTGATATTGGCCCCGGGAACGGTGTGCAGCGGGGGGGTGTGAGTGCTCCTCACGACCCCGCCCACTGCAGGCCACTGAGCCCTCTTCACCCCCCCACCCAGCCCCCTGTTTTGGTGTTTGTGAGCTGACTCGATGGCTGCCTCTCAGTACACTGCTTTCATTTAAAAACAAAAAACAAAATGAACCCAAAAAATGTGGCATAAGCGTATGACGTCAATGTTGTAAACTGGTGTGGCAAGTTGCCCACATCCGTCGTTATAATGCCATGCAAAAGTTGACAAAATGAGTCCCTGTTTGTTATTTTTAAAGCGTACTGAGAGGCTGTCGAGGAGTGTTGTGAAGTGTGCCCCCCCCCCCACCTCTTCTGTTTTGACTAGTGTGTGCCTTTTGCAGTGACTTTTTACAACACTGTCCGTCTTTTGATGTCCTCCAGCTGTAGTACCAAGGGCAGAGCCTCTCAAAACAGTCCACAGCCTTCCCTTTACATGGGCATGGGTCCCTTAACAACCCCCCTCCTCTGGGGAGCAACAAACCCAGGAGAAGGCACTCTGTGTCCTGGGTATAAATAGGGCCCCGGTCCCTTATCTGTCTCTCTCTGGATGGTGTGTCTGCTTGAAGACAGAAGGAGAGAGTAAACAGTCCCCAGACTCCCGAGCATCTAATCACCAGGCTGAGACCCGAGGAGCCCACTGTGTTGACAGACCCTCTCTGATAGGACCCCCCCGTACAGACACACCCTGCCCCCCTTGTCCTAATAGACACCCCCCCCCCTCCTCCTAATAGACACCCCCGTGTCCCCTGGATCCACTCCTTCTTAAAACCCCCTCGTGTCCCTAGGACCCCCTCGCTGATAGACTGTCCCCTGGATCCACTCCCTGATAGACACCTCCCTTGTCCCCTGATAGACACTTCCGTCTCCTATGTCCCCATAATCTACCCCTGTCCCCTGGATCCGCTCCCTGATGGACCCCCGTGTCTCCAGGATCCACTCCCTGATAGATACCCCCCTTCCCCGTGTCCCTAGGTTCCACTCCCTTAGATACCCCACCAGTCCCTGGATCCAGTCCCTGATAGACACCTCCTGTCTTCTGGATGGGCCCTGGTACTTGCTAGCTACACAGCCAGCATCACTTCTGTATTTGACAGTCGATCAGTGTGATTTTTACACACGGAACAGGAACTACCAGTCTACAGTTCACAAATGCTTCCGTGTGTGTGTGTGTGTGTGTGTGTGTGTGTGTGTGTGTGTGTGTCGGCGAGCATGATTAGCGAGTGAAGAGCGGCAGCTGTTAAAACACTCTGCTGGTGCCTGGGCTTGAAAGCCTGCCAGTAACGGCTGTCGCTCTCCTCCCGCGGCTGCCCCCCCCCCTCCTCGCCCCCGTGAGCTCTCAGGGTGTCCTACCTAACTGGTTTGGTTGGTTTTCCAACAGCCGGAAGGTTTAGGTTTAGTCTCCTCCTCATCTCCCCTACCTCCCCGTCTTCTGTTTGTCATAGGGGTGGTACAGGAGTGGCCTAAGCTTCCTCCCCACAGGCAGTTGGCCCAGGCTCCCGTTTGTATTCCAGGCTCCTCCATCCCTGTTTAGCACTGTGTTTACTAGTGTCCCTTACCCCCTGGTGTGTAACCTCTGCTCCCCCCCCCCTCCTTCCCCACCAGGTTGGCCCAGCAGTACATGTACCCCCAGGCCTACGTCCAGCCCAGCTTGGTGCTCCCCTCCCAGGTGTCCTCCTCCGTGGGCTCCTCCCCTTACCTGGACTACAGCGCCGCCTACGCCCAGTACGCCCAGGCCGCCTTTGAGCACTACCCCTACGCCGCCTCCCCGGGTTTCCTGGGTTACGGCTACGCCCCCAGCCCCTCCCCCGCCTCCGCCAGCGCCGCCGCCGCCACCGTCCACCAGAGCATGGCCTCCGCTGCCGGAGCTGCCCCCGCCTTCCTGCACTACGCCCCCCAGCAGCACGTCCAGCCGGACCGCATGCAGTGACGAGCCGTGGCCCGGGCCGGGCGGCGAGGCTGGGGAGGCGGCGGAGCCTTGCGCCAGGGAAAGGGGAGGCCCCCCCTCGCGGGTCGACCCTGCCGCTCTCTGCAGGGGCCTCCAGGAAACAAAAGGGCAGGACTATTGCACTGTACCATCAGGTGGAGCCCGCCTCCTCATTGGTTGAAGGTGGGCCGGGAGAGAGGGGAGGGGGTGGGGGTGAGGACAGTGTCCGGCTTGGAAGCTGTATAGTGCTACGCCGTGGTTGCTTCCGAGGGCTTCCAGAAGCAAACACTTCATTTTATTATTATTATTATTGTTATTATCGTTGTTGTTATTATTATTATTATTATTATTGTTCTTTATTATTATAATTATTGTATTAATGTCAATGTTAGTTAGTTTCCATTGTTTTCAAAGGCGTAGCCTGGGAGTCGGTCCCTCAAAAAAGAGGGTGCCATTGCTTTAGAACCGAGGGTTCCCACACAGGTAAGAGGGTTTGGGGAGAGGAGTGTGGGACCATTGGTCTGCTGCTTGCCTACAGGTCCCCTATTCGACCCATCACCACAGAGAAATGGGACTGCCCTCTGGACAAACTCCCAGGGTGACCACCCGTGGGGAGATCATCTCCCTGAAGAGGAAACACGGACAAACCATGGAGCGCAAAAATAACAAACGAAAACTCTGGGATTCACCTGTTCAGACCTTCCATCAAGACTACCGTCTAATTAAAGAGGCCTTAATCGACTCCTTTCTTCTGAAACCATTTTTTTTTTTTTTTTTAACAAGCGCTCTTCGTGTCCCATCGTTGAACCCCAGTCGAGGACTCCACTCGTTGCCATGGTGACCGGACACTCCTTCTTCCTAGCAGAACGACACTCCAGTCACTACTGGCTCGCGCTATTGTTATTTCTAGCAGGTGGATGTAGATAGTCATATCCAGTGCAGTATGTGGGCGGAGAGGGGGGGGGGACAAAGGTAGCCGACACTGAGCTCATACACCAGTGCATTACTCTCTCTCTCTCTCTCTCTCTTATTTGGACTGTTAGGATCCTGTTAGGATAAAAAAAAAAAAAAATCTTCTCCGAGGACGTCCACCTACAGCGTCTTAGAAATGTTTCAGTTTTTGAGGACGCGCTGAATATTCGTTGGGTTATTTATAGGAATACAAAGTCGACCTGTTTGTTACCAGGGTTCACTAGTTGTTGCACTGAAGTCCTTTAAGTTGCAAAACATACGGGCAGATCTGTCAATATTATTCTCTAGATATGACCACATTTGTCCAATGCTAATGTTCAATACGCGTCAGCATAAAAAGCAGGGAACTTGTCTATTTTGAGCGAATCACAATTCTAATGTGTAGCCCATTGTCAATTGCTGGCTGGAACAGAACTTTGTAGTGTTTCAGTAAAATGTATTCACAGTTCATTCAAGAAAGCCATACCAAAAAAAAAATGAAAATAAAGAATTTGTATTTAAAGAACAGATTTGGTTGTTTGGTTACTCTATAATGTCTGTTGCAATTAGATCAAGCTATCAGAACCCACCACCTGTTGTTATTTTGTGGGTTATGTATATTTGCTGCATGATGTCAGAATCCTGAGGGGTGACCGGGTTTGGTTTAGCGTCTGTGTGGTTGTGTATTTGACACGGCTGTTATCGAGAGAGAGTGTGTGCGCAGTCTGCTTCAGGAGGGGGTCAGGAGAGGCCCGTGCTTTATCAGCCCACGACAGTACCACCTGCTAGGGGCACAGGGTGTGGCCTGACACAACATTCTCTCTCTCACACACACACACGCACACACACTGTCACCGAGGATCTTGAGGCAGAAGTGGAGTTAGCTGTTCTGTTGCAATTCTGTCACGTCTATGCTAAAGCAACACTTTATTCCTTTACACCATGACTACGGAGTGTGGGCTGACAAACAAAAAGCCGGTCCGTTCCAGTCAGCGTCAAGTCCAGTCTCCATGCAATTGCACTCTCGCACATCAACTGTTAGTGGAAATGTTTTTCCCCTCTGTCGATTCCTGGGGCTAAGGGACGTTGTGTGTTAACACCAACATATTTGAAGTTCCTTCAATGTACAATGAAATGCGCCGAGCACTGACAGATGGCTTTGTTAAAGTGCGGTAGCTAATTCGACAGTAATGGAAGCTTGCCATGTGTTTAGAGTAAGCATGGCAGAGCAGTGGAACGGATGGGTTCAGGTTTGTGGCACGGGTTTGTGTCGAGAGACTAACCATTCCCCTCTGTTCCCCAAAGCACTGTCACTGTGTTTAATCCTAGTTCGAGAGCGATGAGCTACTTGTTTTCGTCTCGATCTCTCCAGCTCTGTCTCTTTCTCTAGCTCTCCAGTGATTATGTAGCTACCCTCTGCCTCTCCGCGCGCAACTTCCCGTTTCTCTTTGGCTCTTAGTCACCGACTTTTTCTCTATCCTATCCTCCATCTGCTCGGCCTCCCCCTTTTCTCTCGCTGCCGTTTTGTACTCTCACTCCGTTGTTTCATCCTCACTGCCTCGCCCTCCCGCCTCCCTCTCTCCCACCCCACCCACCCCCCTATCGCAGTCTCTGCCTCTGCCCTCCTCTCTTGTCGTTCTCCTTCTCACTGTCTCTCCCTGAATCATGAGGAGTGAGACGGCGTGCCAGCGTGACGAACGAGGTCATACAGAGCCGGCAGAGCGTGTTCTGCTGAGTCACCACCAGTAGGCAGAGACCTCTCGCTTTCTCTCTCACACACACACACACACACACATTTACGCCCCCACCCCTCGGCAGCGGTTGAGGCCGGTCAGCACAGTCAAATCCAGCGACCCACATGTTTGTCAGGGAGTCATGCGCCCGTGTGACGCGGAGGGATTCCTCAGAACTGTCACATAACGCCTGCCCTGCCTAATCAGGCCGGTGCCGTTTCATAATCGCAACCCGGGGTGAGAATGGCCGGCACTCTCGGACTTCATTATCGCTCCCTCGCTAGGTTTCCACAGTCGCGTCTCTGCCCTCTGCATCGACGGACGTGCTAATCCCACAGGGTCCGTCACATTGGAACGAGCGCTTTAAACCGAAGCGCACACGAACCGCATGCCAGGTCTTGTGAATGATGCGTATTTGTCAACACTGCAGGTTTCGGCGTTCCCTCTTCATGCTGTCCCAGTACTCCGTGCCCAAGCCTACCTCCTCTGTCGACACCCCCTCGGTCAATCTCTGTCCTTTTCTAAGGGCGCTTTGCGGTGCTGCTCTCTGAAGTGGACCTGTCTGGCCCTGGGCTGCGTTGCCAGCCATGTCAGATATGGTTCCGTCTATATTTACCAGACCTGACAGAGGTAGCTGGCCCGCACCCCCCCGTCCCCCAGCACAGAGAAGTGCGTGGCATCTTCCCGCACTTGCTCTCAAGGATAACATGGAGTGGGTCTAAGTTGTCGAGGAGAAGATGGTGTGGAGGTATTGTGTCTGGGTTCAGTCCTTTGATACTGCATATCTGCTAAGTCTACCATGGAGATGAAGTCATTTTCACGTGGGAACGTTGGGGTGTGGAGGGGGGGGGGGGGTTAGTGATAATGAGAAAAGCCAGAGGCCACACTCTCGACATGGCGTGATAGCCGGGTCTCTTAATGACTGATCGACTAAAGGGCAGTGGATGGCGGCGGGTCGGTGTGTGAGCGTGCAGCGGAGGTTCGTACGCCCGACCACGTGGGAGTGCCGCATCAGCCGTCCGTGTTCGATTGTCACGTACGCGCCTCCTCGCGCTGACGCGATCCTCGACGGTTTTCAGTTTGAGTCTATAGACTAAGTGTGAGGGGATAAAATTGGTTCTATTATTCTGTCACCAGTGTGTGAACACCAACTCCCCCCCTCTCTTTCCGTCCATACCTCTAGGCCTGTAATTTGATCTGCGCTGGTCTCACTCAATTAAAGCCTGGGGAGATGGGAGCACTGTGGTGTAATCGTTGGCTCATGCTCCCCACAAGCAACATGGGGGCCACAGGGGGTTTACGTACAGACCGAAGTCTTGGTGCGTCTCCCTACTATAGCTCCAGAGTCACTAAACACCCCAGCAGATACTCGTTTGGTGTATAACACAATACTGCGTTATTACAATATGGTGTTTTTCACATACGCGTATACACACACACACACACACACACACACCTGCTGCCACTTCCCCTTTGCTGTGCACGGAGAGGCAGAGGGTGGAAGGTTTACGGCTGCGTTGTGCCGTCCAGCGAGCCGCTAACGTGACACACTAGCGCGATCCTCTACGAGAGAATTCACCGCCGAGGGAAGTGAGAGTCGGAGAAGGAGGGGGAGCCCACGGGTGACGAGAGGAGAGCGTCAGTTCGAAGGGCACCGGAAGGACGAGGGGGAGGAGAACGGAGAAAAGAAAGAAAAAAGAAAAGACGGCTGACTCCCTGAATGCAGTGCGAAAGCTGCAATGTCTTGCTCCACCAAGAAGGCCGCGCCATGCTTTTACCAGGCCAAGGGGAACACTCACTGTGACCGCGCGGGCCAGGGTGAGGGCTGGTGTTGATTCAGTGGCAGAGTTCCTTATCTGTAAGTGCCATGCATGCATCAAGCAATGAGCCCCCAGACTGATTGCTGTTGGAGGGCAGAATGAGGCACGAGGGAGGGGAACGGAGAAGAAGACGAAAGGGGCCCCCGGGGTCTGATGACTTCTGACAGCTGAGCTTCCTCTCTCGGTGGGGCACCCACAGCCACAAACTGACACATGCACTATTGTCGGTCTCGCACACTAGCTTACACATGCATATGCACACACACACAAACACACACACACACACCCATTTCACTCACTCACTCACTCGCAAACATGCCATCATGCGAATGTTTAGTGCAATGCAACATATTGGAAACATGACCTGCCACACACACAAATATCTGTCTCTCAGGGTCGTAGGCTTAGGAGATTTTTTAAACAATGGAAACATAGGTGTATGTCTACATTGTGTTCATCTGTGTGTTATTTGCATGTAAGTATCACATCCACTTGAAAAAGTGCAGATGTTTGTGTGCGTTCTTGTGTGTGCTTGGCAGTGTGTGTGTGTGTGTGTGTGTGTGAACACACTAATTTGAGTGTTTAGAACAGCGTGTGTCCTCACAGACCACAGGGACGAGCGAGCGACAGGTGTTGGGACGTTAAACCATTTTTCCCTTCAATTGACTTCTGAACCTGCTGTCATTGTCGTCACAATTTGGACAGCTGTGGACATTAGAAAATGTCCTTTCCCCCGCACTTCACACAAGACACGAAAAGGACTTCTGAGTAAACATACTGGCATCGGCAATACCAATGGTGTACGTGTAACAACTGTGCATGGGCCAGAGTCGCTGTGTGTGTGTGTGTGTGTGTGTGTGTGTTTGGTGTGTTTCCTTTGAGTGCGATGGCATGTCGTGGCTTGCCGCTATGAGCTGTTTTGTGTCTTTCAACGTGCTGTTTTGTGTCTACGGGTCGGCTGATAAGCAAGGGTACCCTTGTGTTGCTAATGACGACCGAGATTAGGCCCTGCGTCTGGCGAGAGTGGAGAGAGCAGCTGTCCCCTGTGCTGACAGCGGCACCGCTAGCGGGCAGCTGGCTGGACGACGCACAACAGGAGACGTCGGACGCGGGCCGTCACAGAAAGCACCACTCGAGGTGAAAAGTAAGGGCCAGCGTTCCGGGTTTGGGAGAAAGCTGGGATTCACACCTCAAACGGTTCTATTTGGAGCCAAAGATACACTCCGTCTGGTCCTTCAGATAAGACGCCTAACTCAGTTTCCTTCTTTCTCAATTTATACATTTAGTAGAAGATCACAAGGCAGACGTTATGTTAAAAGGGAAATCTGTCCAAGGATCTGAATTAGATTTCCAGGGAATCCTTCCAGGGAAAGCGATCTGAAGGATAAGGGGGGGGGGGGGGGCAGGCGGTTGGACGGTTGTTTTTCAGGCGCAGAAGCCAGGTTGAAAAGTTTCCTGCGAAGGAATTATGTCCTGCCAATGAGAGTCAACAAATAACCATCAGGTCACGATTTCGACACCGATTCGGGGTTTTGAATTGCCCGAATGTTGTTTTAAACGAGAGCTATTCAACCAGATCACCGTGTAGTGGAGTTCATTCGAAGGTCAGCAATCGCCGGTGCTGTCGCCCTTGACGATCTCCCTTTGTCCCACCCCAGTGACCATCGCGTCCTCCACACTGCGTTGGTCTTTCATTCGCCTCGTCATCATTCTGGTTTTGATCTTCCCCCGAACCTCTCCTAGTTCAGTGTGTTCTGCTCTGTATCATATCCTCTCCTGTGAAAAGATCAGAACTCCATCAAATCCTACTCTCTCTCTCTCTCTCTCTCTCTCTCTCTCGCTCTCTCTCTCTCTCTCTCTCTCTCCCTCTCTCTCTCTCTCTCTCTCTCTCACACACACACACACACACAGTTGGAAAGAGCTTAAAGAGGCTGTGTGTGGCTGCTTTCCCAGTCCAGTGGGGGGGTTGGGTTGGGGTGGGGGGGTTGTCCGCTGTTGTCGGAGCGAGGAGGAGAGTCCACACAGATTCACCACAGCCCTTTATATGGACAGGGGGGGAAAAGGCTCTGCTTGCCTCTATATTTAGACATACTTTACTTTGTTGGGCCTCTCATCCCCCCCCCCCCCCCCCTCACACACACACACCCTCCTCCCCCATTGCTGATGTAGAATCTCTCACCAAAGCCATGTGGGCGGCCGAATCTTCGCTCCGGCCCACCAAGAGATACGGATGATAATGATTCGAGCAATGGTAACAATAACCAAACTAACAGGGGGTGGGGGGGGGAGTACAGAAAAAATTTGATTCCCTCTGTATTAACATGACAGTGGTCTAAGGTCCTTTCTGATTGAAGTGTGCACTTTTGTGCATTCGTATGTGTGTGTGTGTGTATGAGACCGTGCCGCTCCATGCACTTCACGGCTATTCCGCACGTGAAACGGTCTCCCCCACATACCACTCTTATCTGAGCTTATCTTTATCACACCGCCAGACGTATCACTCAAGAGCGTTGACCTCCACTGTCCAAATATCATATACTGAAAGACAAACAGCGCTCTAAAGTGGCGCGCAATCACCAGTGGATCTACCTAGCGTTGTCATAGCTCTCTATAACATCGCCCGGGGAAACCAACAAACTGCTTCTCTGGTAACTGTGGCGAACCAAATGATGTCGTCGGGACAGTTCCGACGTTGCCATTGGTCCGGGTCAAAAAAAAAAGCTAGGGTTTGAAAGCGTATTGATTTAGGGTGAGGTGTTTGGAAAGAGTAGAGACTCAGGAAAACGTCATGATAGAACACTAAAAGTAAACATGGGCTGTCAATTCACCAACTGATCGTTATCCATTTCGAGTGATTCTGGTTCTCGGCCATGGCTGAACTTGAGGTGTCCCCAGAGTAAACATGAACCACATCTAGGGTTTGCACGTGCAAGTGTCTCTTCTGACCCATCCGTACAATGATATAGGACGGAGGAAAACGTTGAGTGTGAGAGAAGCGGTGACCCCCACTCCTTCCCGGGTGGCGATGGGTCAGGCTGAGCATTCGATTTGCATGTGCTGTCAGACTCAGGAGTCACCAAAAGAGAGGCTCAACTGCCATGCAAATAGGATGCAAATGGCAATCAAATGAGGAGCAATAAAGGCAGTGGAAGGGGAATGGGTCCATATGTGAGCATGTGAAATACCAGCCCATTCACATACAGCAGAACCTGGCGTCTGTGGTGTTTACACCAGTTTGACACGGCTTTCCTTCAATGAATTTACATAAGGTCACACATTTATATTTATGTGCGTTTATAGTTGTGATTTTGACTTTGCTCCAGTTCAATAGTTGATACAATTGCACAGCAACCACAGACCTTCGGGGAATGACAAACTATGACATCATTATAGTAGAAACAGCGGTGTTGAAAACAATGGCGCTCTGTGAGAGACAGGGGACGGGGCGTGGTCTATCTGGACAGAAGCGCCTCACACGGGCCTGGCTGGCGACCACAACAGCTGTCTGTCTGTCTATCTGTCTGTCTGTCTGTCTGTCTGTCTGTCTGTCTGTCTGTCTGTCTGTCTGTCTGTCTGTCTGTCTGTCTGTCTGTCTGTCTG
>JAVQJS010043675.1:0-11749 GCA_036024795.1 Galaxias rostratus | reverse complement strand
ATTTTGGCAGATAGTATTTACAATCATCTTTAAGGGTGCCGATTATTGTCAAAAACCTGATTTGGAGGAAATTTGACTTTGATTAAAGAAATAAATTATTTTGGTTGGTTCAACTGACGAATTAATAGAGGGCAGTATGTCTGGCATGTTGGCATTTATCTAGACAATGATACTGTTTGTATTAAAAAAGGGGGGGAGGAGGGCGGGTGGTGGGGGGTGATCCATTGCCTGTCAGGGTTGCTAGTCATTTTGGAGCCCACACTGTGTTATTATTGGAAAAGTGGATGTGCAATTTTACACACCATACTATGAGGTGGCACAAGGTAAAGTTCACTAAAACTGCTTTGTCAGTTTTCAGGATACAAAGGGCACGTTCTCCTGGTTGTGGAGGAAGTGTGTGACAGCGATGGGACAGTTGTTGATCCACGTGCACAGCAGCATGAGGAGGCCCACTCTGGTCTGCACTTTACTGCCCTGGGGACCACACACAGGGTGGCAAACAAAACACACACACACACACACACACACACACACACACACACACACACACACACACACACACACGTCAGAGGTCACCCAATAAGGCCTTAAACTATGGGTCCCGTCGGAATCATAAACCCCGAGGTCAACGGACAGTTTGAGGTCGAGGAGGGGGGGGGATTCCCATGGAACAACACACAGCAGCAAAATGGAGGCAGAAGCCCAGTGCCACTCGGTATCGCGCTGGGGTTTAGAGGGCTAAACGAGATTAAACCTGTTTGGAATCGGACTTCCTGGTGGATTTGAGATGCCCTCGTGATCGCTCCGAGAGTGGCCAGAAATCCCCTCTCCTGGCCGGGGGATAAAGGGGGTTGTGCTGGATCAGACAGAGACCAGGGGCTAGTTACCGGCCCTCCCAGACCGTTCCTTCCCGGTCCTCGCTAAGCCACGGCTAGGGGAGTGGGTGGATGAGCGGCATGCCGTGGCCTTGAGCCATCAGAAATACACAGCGACTCTCCCTCTTGATTAGGGCTAGTCTTTGGCCCTTTTGCTTTCACTCCCTCGCCATTTCCGTTCCGCTGGCTCTCTCGTCTCTCCATCTCTTTATCCTCTGCATTATATTTATTTGTTCTTTCTATCTGTGTCTCGTTCTCCCCTTCCCATCCTCCTACCCCTCCCCACCTCCCCTCTCCCTCGCTCCTCTTTCTTCTCCTCAGCGGCCAGGCTAATTAAAGGTTGCTGTTTTTTTCCCGAGCTGTATGCTGCCAAGCCTCACTGAGTGCAATCACAGACAAAGAATTACCAGCCATTCCGTTTGATTACCATTACAACCACAGAGCTTGCACTGCAACAAAAAAGTGCCACATCTAGCCGGAGTCCATGTTCTCTGAAAAGCAAATGCACACGGTCTCCCTTTTCAAATTACTTTAGCTTTACATCAATGACAGGAAGAGCTTTTCAAATAGGCCAGGGATGGAACATTCTCAGCCACATCCAAGACAATATCCTGGCTCGGACTAAACGGGAACAAATTGAATTGCTCGCTACACCCGCGGTGGTTTTGAGTCTCGCCTCCTGCTCGGGGACAGATTGCTGCAGGAGTAACGCAGACAGCACCGGATTTCCATTAGCCGGGGCAACTTGTACAAGCATGCACTGGGGCCACGCTCCGTGGAGTTTATGATAACACCGGGGAAGTGAAATGCGGGCAGAGCGATGTGTAACGCTCGCACAGAGACAAGAATTCCACCTTGTTAAGCTGACGTGGACGTCTGTCACGGTCCATCCAATCAGATGAGACCTTTGAGGTAGACCAAGGCTACTCAGCGCACAGCTTGGTTATTCTTGATCAAGATGTAATTTTGGAAAGCTAACGGAAGCAAAAAAAAGAAAAAAAAAAAAGAATCTAAACAACAAGATGGAAGCTAGGTTATTGTTGCTGTGATGAAACACCCAAAGAAATCACTTTAAAATGAGATAATTGTTATTCCATGGGAGTTTGGCGGACAGATGGATATATCTTTTGAATAGAAGTGGCCGCCTTCCATGCTGGTGTAGGATCCAAAGTGTTTGGCCATGGGCATGAAATCTATGAACTAGTGTGTGTGTGTGTGTGTGTGTGTGTGTGCGTGTTTTGCACCTCTACTGGTGGCCATGCTGCGCTGCAGGATCTGTTCCACCCGCACAGCCATATCGGACATATTCTGGGCTATGGCTTGGATCCTCTCCACCAGTCCTGCTGGCTGGATCCTAGAAAACACAAACAATAAAAGGATTACAAAAATAAATAAATAAATAAACCAACCAACAACAGTGCAGTTACATCATCTGTGGTTGGTAACTAATGCAAGACATCTCCACAGTGAGACACCCTAAGAGGAAACCTGCACAGAAGTCTCCTGAACGTGAGTGAAAGTTAAGACTTCCTCTGCCTCAGCGTTGGCTCCCAACGGCATTTGTTTTCTCCTCCTCTCTTGACACAACAAATTGAACAATTGGAAGAAATGCTAATTGCGCGGAACTTGGTCGGAGCGTGAAATGGAAAAGCTTTTAAACACAGACAATTTATTTGTCGAGATAAAGTAGTGACTCAGCACATTAAAGCCGGTCCCGGGGAGGAAGAGAAACAGAGCGCAATTAGGTTGTTAGCAAATGTGTTCCACTGCACTTGACTGCCGCTTGAAAGCCGTGTTGGCAAAACAATCATGAGCCGTGGAGAGAGAGAAAAGGCTTGGGGGGGAGGGGGAGAGAGAGCGAGAGAGATAGAGATATAGAGAAAGATATAGAGAGAGAGACAGCAACGGAAGTGAATTATACAGCGATAGGAGCGTGCGACGCTTTAACCCGAGCCCCTTACAAATCTGGACAGCGTCCAGAGGCAAAGACCAGAAGGAGAGCGGCGCCCTTGGCGCCGAGCGAGCGCGGGCCACTCCACATCTCCTCTCTGGCTCCCGGCTCCGCGGGAAGACCGAGCAGATGGGATGTCAGCCAGTTGGGGGGCTTGGGGAGATTGCCGGCACTCATTAAGTAACCATGCTGGACAGTTTGAAGCACTCCGGAAAAGTCGTCAATACAGCCACACACACACGCACGCACGCACGCACGGACGCGCACGCACGCACGCGCGCACGCACACACACACGCACACACACAGGTTTGTCCTCACATGACACCCATTGGCCTGGGTGACTGTCTAGCCTGGCAGGGGGCGAGGCCTATTAAAGAGCACCAGCAAAAGCTGATTACTCCTGCTGCAGCACTTTTTCCTCTGCTCGATATCAACCTGAGATCTCAGTTCAATCCGGTGATAAGCCAGACAAATCCCTATGGCGTACGCCGTCGAACTTGGAACCTTTAATTACCCAAGAACTGGAGTCAAAGCTAAGAAAACAGCCACTTAACCGGGCATACGTTTTCCTACAGGCACATTTAAATGGTGGAAATTGTGGCTGAATATACGCCTGACATAATGGGCAAACATTAACAGCGTATTGTGCCTCAATGGCTGTGGCTCTCGTTCCTCCGCAGCTTGGACATGCAGCGTTAAAACTATTTATTTTTCATTAGAGAGAATTTTTCCGAGGGTTGGAATCCGAGGGGTCAGCAGGACTGCGGTGCGTAGGAGCAGGGATGTCTGGGAGGCATGGGGACCGGACAGGGCGTTGAAAGCGGCCACAGAGCCGCGGGGAGCGGCCTTCTCAAACCCTTAGCAAAACCACTGGGAGAAGAAGGCAAAGAAGAAAAAAAAAAAAAAATGAAAAAAGAAGAAGTATGTTGCCATGGACACGACGGGGCTCCAGGGGCCGGTTCCTTTGCTGGCCGGGGGCATGAAGCCCTGTCTGAGTGCGCACTCCGCTCCAATCCCCCACGCCCACATCTGCAGCCACCTTCATCACCACTGCAGTCTTCCAACAAAAACCAATGGCCTCAATATTGATGGCTGAACTATGTCAGCATCTTCATCCTCCTCATCATTATCTAATAATACGCACACACAATAAACAAACAAAATAAAATGTTCAGTAGCACACTGTGTTAGGTAACAGAGGACGCCTTTGCCTCTTAACAGTGACAGCCGACCGCTGGGGAACAGAAAGCGCATCCTTCGAAGCCACACTGGCAGAAGGAGCCGTGTCTAGTCTACCGCACCTTTCCAGGGCTGAGCTGAGCTCCTCCAGACGGTGGGAGTCCGTGGTGTTGCCCAGCTTGGAGAGCGTGTCCATCCTCTTCATAATGACCTCCAGCATGTCGCTGATCTTCCTCAGCACGCCTCGAGACTCTGGGCCGCCCAGGACTGTGGAGACGGGACAAAAGAAAACAATGCACCAAAGTGGGTTATTTTTATGTTGTCAAAGCAATAGCGAAATGGGTCTGCATGAGGTATGGTCAGTGACAGGACACAGGATTTAAAAATAGAGTTGATCCCTCCAACTGTCCTCTCTGCCAGCGTCCCCCTGCTGTGCGTAATGACCAGAGCCAGACTTTGAAAGACCTATACTGGGAAGGACAAACACGCCAACCTCAATCACAACAACAAAGGCTTTAGTGTCTTCAGCCTTTTTGTAGGAACGTAAGAAAAATCGTTTGAAATGTGAATGCATTCGTAATTACCCAAGGTTGTTTGCTTTGAAAATGCACCAGACAGAAATTGCAGGGGGAAAAAAGCTAAACTTACAAAGAAAGGCTCAGCTTCGAAAGGTTATTCTAAGTTTGCTAAGGTGTCACAACATCTAACCTCCCCACCCACACCTCTTTCCCAGTTGACCTCCATCTTAAATCCCAACGAGAGTGAAGAGTGTGTACAAACAGGAAGGGAGAACAAATGAGTCTGGCAGTGCTGCCATGGCGATCTCTTGGCTCCAATTAGCAGTGACCCAGAGACGAGCGGTGAACCGGGAACGACGCCTTTAGCGCTCACCTGGTCAATTAAAGAGCCTGCGGACCCACACCAGGGTCAGGGCTGCTCTGCTACAGCACGCGCATGTCATGGGGAGAGAGAGCGGAAGAAGGAGGAGGAGGAAAAGTGTGGGGGTGGGGGGGGGGTCTATACTGTAGCTCGAAACCCAATAACAAGTGTTATAAATAGAAACAACTGCGTCTGAGTCACAGGGAGAAACCGGCGTGTTAGTGTGCCTCGGGAGGGTGGTAGGTGGGCTTGTTCTGCATGTCTTGTTAAGAAAAACGACGCGGTTCCAGGTTCTTCGTCACATGAAGAGGCTGCAATGGTATTGCCATCTGCGTTTTACATGACGGATAAACACAAAGCGATTGAGCCGGTGACCGTGGCGACAGCGGCCACGGAAACGGTTCCCCTCGAGGGACGGCCGAACATAGCGTTACCTCGCGGTGGTCCCTCATCAATCGCATTAGGCTGTGGGGACGGCACCGGGAGCACACTCACGTCCCTCCACTGTCACGGCTCGTTTGTCCTCGTCCGGCGGGGAAAGTCACCTTTGTCAGGAAAAACGCAAACTGAAGAAACTATGGAAGAGAGAAGCTCAAAGGGTTTAAGGCCACGGTAAACAAACACACGTTTACAGCAATCAAGTGAGGGAGGGAATTGCCAATTAAAAAGACAGATTGACCCGCCTGCTCTCAAAGTCCATCCTCTGTATGTTTGTTTTGTGTTCAGATCGTGGATGAAGAACGCAGACTTGCCTTTGCTACATTGTTGGACGAGAGCATGGTATCCTGTCCTACAGCAAGGGGAGGCTATACCAACATAGTTCTGTTTCTACATGATTTCAAACCAAAAGTCTAAATCCTAATGCTTATCAGAATGAAAAGAAAATGCTGAACATAATTATCTTCCGGCTTCTGAATTCATGTGTTTTAATCAAATCTTGTAATTTCCCTGGAGAAGCAAAAGGGGGTTTAAAATGAAATGTAATCCAGAGTGGCATCTTGTGCAGAGGTGCCAATTCCGACGGACGCGCCCGTAGGGTCCGATGGAGCCTGCGGGGTCGTCTGAGGAAAGGAGCGTGCATATTGCTTCACGGTGATTCTCGAGTGCACGTTGTGCTCAGTGCGTCACCCTGACTGAGGCTGGACACCTCTCTCCAACACGGCACAGAGGCTCACGCACGACCGATCTGCTGTTCGTCGGGAATCCGTTTAAAAGTGGCGCTGGGACATCTCCCACAGGACACCTTTGCTATTGCATTGCTTTGGGTCCTGGGCAGGCAGCGGCAGCGTGGGAGACGATAATGTCTGGGTGCTAACGTGACAACGCCCCCCCCCCCCCCATGTACATTCCTCAGTCATTGGCTAATAACGGCTCCATTTAACAACAGCTGATCGCTTTTAACGACTCCGCTACCGGGGGGCTACAACCGGATCGATCCCACCAACACACTCGGGTAGGATCACCGTTTGTCCTGGAGAAGGCTGACAGAATGTCACGCGTCATACCACTTATGGTATATATGGACTGATAACAGCCCACAGCATTTTTCTCTCTGTTACTCCAAAATACAGCTATTTTTCACAGCAATAGAATAGAAAACATATATTAACTTTAATAAATGTTCTATAATACAGCCACCTGTATAATATAATATGTGCTTCATTCTGCGTGCTTTAGTGATCGACTGCAGCAAATTACCATCGGATATATCTATATATGACCATAAACTCCAGCCTTTAAGTTAATGGCACATTTTACATTGGAAGGCCCAGAGGCTGGCATCTGACCTTACGCTACATTAGTTTCTTTGAAGCCTTGGGTTGAAGTAACCGAGGTAACAGCACACGTACAAGCAGCAGGCTGGGCAAATAGGTCTCTGTATGAATCAATAAAAAGCTCATTAAAATGGCCAATGTTTGCCGTCTCATGTTATTAGGCTTATCCGAATCTTGTTTAGTTTATTGATCACCCCGGTTATACTTAATTTAACAGAGAGTAAAATTAAGACATTTTGCCATGGTTGAGAGAAGCTGTTCGCAAGATGTATGAGAGTATGAAAGCACAGTGAGCATGTTTTGGGTTTTTGTTCTAACGTGCGCTGAATAGAAATGGCTGCATTTAAGTGAGAGCTTCCGGAATTAAAAAGGATGCTCATGTCTAAAAAGTAAAGAGCAAATTATTTGGTGTGACACAAGGCCAGATGGGAAGAAAGAAAAAAATTATGAAAAAAGTAAACCATATCCAAACGCAAAGTGACAGAGCTGCTTCAATTCAAGATCCTATCTGTGGTGAGACATGGAAAAGGTTACCGGAAATGTGAAAATCGTCTGCAGGCATACATGCTGTCAACAAAGATGACTGTAAAACCATGACACAAGCAACAGCACGTCGTCCATTAAACGGCCGCTTGGCCAGTTAGTCGCCAGTCACACCACACAGCATAAACCATTCCCACACAAATCCACAGAGCGTGACTTCCCCTCTAATGTCGGACTCTTTGTTGCCTTTGGTGCCATAGCAGCCACCCTTCTCTCCCCCCCTCCCTCGTTCTCCTGTGCTGGGAGGTGGATTTGGGATGACACTCTCAGGCACCATCGCTGAGGGGTGGGGAGATTGTGTCCCCCTCCATACTGAGCTAATCCAGCCGCCGCCAGCTCCTACATCCCCATGATGCATTTATTAGCTGTGCAAAAACATATCTCATTTGTTAAACAGCAGGCACATGTTTGGACTGATAAAGTGAATTCATTACTTCAGTGTGAAAAGGAATCAATATCTGCCAACAGAGTGCTTTGGTGCGTATGCATGTGTGTGTGCTAGCCAATTTTTTCATGTGGAAAGATTGGGGAAGCGGGTGACATTGCCTGCCAGGCTAGGAGGCGGAGGCAGAGAGTTGCTGGGGCCTTGCTGAAACAATGGTCCAGAATGCCTTGTGTTCTCACACAGCTGGCACTTCCTGCACAAACTAGACCACAGTGAGCGTTTTACAGCTGCGGAGGGAACAACAATTTCTATGAAGGTACCAGGTGTTTCGCAGGTGTGGGTCAGAACCGACTACGGTGCAGTGTGAGACGAGCAGGCTATTGTGATTTTCATATTACTTAATCAGTATTACGCACTCACTGGCCACATCATTAGATACAGATGTTCAACTGCTCGTTAAAGCAAATATCTATTCAGCCAATGAAATGCCAGCAACCCAATGCATTTAGGCATGTAGACATGGTCCAGACAACCAGCTGAAGTTCAACCGGAGCATCAGAACGAGTAAGAATGGTGAACGTGACGTGGTTGTGGGAGTATTTCAGAAACTGCTGATTTACAGGGATTTTCACGCACAACCATCTCTAGGGTTCACAGAGAATGGTCCGAATAAGAGAAAAGATCCAGTGAGTTGCAGTTCTCTGGGCAAAAATGCCTTGTTGATGCCATGGATAAGAGGGCATGGCCGGACTGGTTTGAGATAATAGAAAGGCAACAGTAACTCAAATAACCACTCATTACAACCAAGCTATGCAAATGTCATCTGAACGCACAACATGTTGAACCTTGAGGAAGATGAACTACAGCACCAAGAGACCACACAGGGTGCTCCAGTCAACTAAGAACAGGAAACTGAGGCTACAATTCGCACCGACTCACCAAAATTGAACAATAGAAGATGGTAAAAAATTTGCCTGGTCTAATAAGTTTCGATTTCTGCTGTGACAGGTAGGGAGGTAGGGTCAGAATGTGGCATAAACAACATGAAAGCATAGATCCTTCCTGCCCTGAATCTACAATTCAGGCTGAAGGTGGTGGTGCGATGGTGTGGGGGATATTTTCTCTGCATATATCGGTCCCTTTAGTTCCAATTGAGCATCATTTAGAAGGCTGCAACCTACCCGAGTATTGCTGCCGACCATGACCAATTCCCCACATCAATGATGTGATGCTGACAAATCTGCAGCAACTGAGTGATGCTACCATGTCAATATGGACCGAAATCTCAGACGAATGTTTCCAGCACCTTGTTGAGTCTATGCCACGTAGAATTAAGGCAGTTCTGAAGGCACAAGAGGGGGTCCAACTCACTACTAGCAAGGTGTAGCTAATAAAGTGGCCAGTGAGTGTCTGTAATAATACCAATCAGTGAGTTTTGAGTATTACCTTCAATCAAAACGTTATAAAGCATCATCAGGTAACGAGCTCTTTTTCACCATGTGCAACAACACAACAAGGAAAATGTTCCAAGCATACAAAATATAGACAACGATATTCTCACACTCATCAAAACGTACGGTGCAGGACATCCTAACGGTAATCTAATTAGGCCAGTTTTTGTTCATACAGTATTACATGCCGTGCGTGTCATGTCTAAAAATCCCACGCTGAGCCTGAAGGTGCCGTGACTAAGAGATCCTAGAAACCCGACACCTTCCTTTGTGACAGCGGGTTGGTCGTCAAGATCCAGAGGAAGTCAGGCCTTTTTTCACCCTCAGAGCGGAAACTCACGCACATAAACTTTAACAAACCTGTGGTGTGCTCTCTCTCCCTCTCACTCACTCCTCATAAGAATATTCATTAAGCGTGAGGGTTGATTGAGATTGAGTTGCGCTTTTTTTTCTCCCAGCTACCTAGGGGGGAGGGGAGAGCTGCCAGTAGCAGAACCTATTAGTGCAGACAACTCCTGTCACTTACCTCCTCCACAGCCTTTTCCTGTTATTGCACCTGACAGATCGGACAAGAGGAACCATCCAGACTCATTCTCTATCTGGGCTTCTTTAGAACCTCAATTAAAAAAGAAAAAAAAAGGGGGGGAGGGGTTCCCTTCCTCTTCCTCCATCTCGCAACCAGGCAGAGATAAAAACGCAGGCTTAAGCAGACACTTTAAGATGGGCAAAACTGTCAGTACAGCGTTGGTGCATCTGGTGCTTTTGCCTCGTGCACACGCTACGTTGTGTAACAGTATGTTCACAGTCAATGTTGAGCAGATGGCATATGGGTTTTTGCAATTGTATTTTTGGTGAAAGAAAATAATAAATAAACAAAACAAACTAAAGAATTCCCATCAGTCCCAGACCAAGCAGCCAGGGAAGCAGAACAGAACCACTGACTCAACAGCACATCCCAGAGACTAGACAACATGCAGAATCAAATGTACACCAAATCCCATATACACACACATGAAAGTCATTCTTTGGAGGCGACCTAAAGTAAAAAAATTGGCTTGTGAGGTGATGAAGATTTATATATATATATATATATATATATATTTTTTTTTTTAATGTTATTGTTATTTTTTTTACTCTTTGGAGCACAATTCAAATGGCAAGCACGCTAAACAACTACATTCTAAATCCAACCGATATGGGCTAAAATACCGGACCCCACTTGACAACCGATCATCATCATCATCATCGTCGTCGTCTTCATCCGCTTATCCGGGGTCGGGCAGCAAAGGTAGCAGGTTCCCCAGGGCTTCCTGAACTTCCCTTTACCGGGCCACATTAACAAGCTCTGACTGGGGGATTTCAAGGCGTTTCCATGACAGCGTGGGGATATAAACCCTCCACCTGGTCCTAAATCTGCCCCGCAGCCTCCGCCCCACTGGACGTGCCTGGAACACCTCCCGAAGCTTCCTCCCCTCCACGGCCCTTTACAGCTACATCTGCCTAATTTACATTTCATAATCAATAACATCTGCACAGTAAACACGCATAGGTAGTAGAGGGCCCGGGCATGATTAGATTCCTCAGTTCAATCAATATGGTTCCCAATCGCCAAACCAATGGTATGGTTCCCGACCATCCTCAGCCAAGGCTGCAAAAATGATAAGGCTCTGCATAATCTGTCCGGATGCTACTGCCTCTCAATTATTTTTGCGCCGTTGATTCATTGCTAGATAACCATCTTTGAGTGGGTGTGTGCACTAGCGTGAGTACGTACATCTTTTAGTCAATTAACAGGAAAGACAGCGTTTGTAATTTATTGCTCTTATTTCGCCCCTAGCACTAACTCCGACGGTAATGTATTCATTTGAGAGGTCCACCAACTACAAGTTCAACAGCTATTTAGTAATAATGCAGTGAAAGAAAGGCAATTAATCACTTGCAGTAATTTGTCCCCAGGCTTCAAATTAACGCATGCTAAAATGAATTAAATCCAGTGTCAGGATCATACCTCTTATCCTAAGAGACACACTCTGGGCAGAAAGGTGAAAGAGATGCAGGCTACTGCTCGTTTTTATAAAAATAGAGACGGCCATTTTCACCTAAGCTCCCGCTCCCTCTCCCTTGCGCCACATCACGGCAGCTTGCAAGCTCTGCATCTTTGACTCACAAAGAGTCCGAAGAAAAAGAAGGTGGAAAAAAAAAGCATTGGTAGGGTATGAAGCTCTGTCTAGACAAATGCCACAGTCCATCCTGGACAATAGAGCCAGGGAGAGAAATCAATACAGCTCTCATCATGTCACAGCCAAATCACAATTCAATAGAAGAAGAAGAAAAAACTACCCTCTTTGAACCAGATGATGGGGGTTCTGGGAGGAGTAGTCTTTGAGCAGAGGGGAGCCTGTTTATAGTCACAGCTCTGCCAGCTGTGCCAGGCTCACTGGACAGGACCACCCACTGGGACTTCCATCCCGGCTGAAATCCCATCACTGACAAGGGGCAATTTGCCCTTTTCATTAGGGGCCATTGCTCAACGAATGGCACCTTTGCTTCAGGCAGCTCCTGTGTCATTTTTCTATTCAAATAAACTGCCGGATATCCTTCCTCTAACACACACACACACACACACACACACTCTCTCTCTCTCTATGAGAGAGAGAGAGAGAGACAGAGAGAGAGAGAGAGAGAGAGAGAGAGAGAGAGAGATAGACAG
>JAVQJS010043632.1:0-11022 GCA_036024795.1 Galaxias rostratus | reverse complement strand
CGTAGTTGCTGCCTGCCATGACATAAGAATTTCTTTGCTCGGAATGATCCTGAATTACACTATAGGATAAAATGACCATAAGTCAGAGCTGGTGAGTGAAACTCTATAAGCCTTTTTTTATAAATGTTGTCTGCATCAGCACAGATGAATACATTTTTTTTTAGCACACTACCGCAAACGTCCATTAGCTGTTTAGCATCCACATAAATCTCACTCGTACACCAAGTTGTGACACACTCAGCTCTCTAGTTTCCACTACTGACAGCTCAAAAAATGATGACAGATACTCAGTCCACCAATCTAGTAAAGTCAAATGTATTTGTATGGCACATGGAAGTGATTCACATATGGCCAGCAGAAATAAAATAATAGCTTTTGTTGCTAAAAGGTGCTTCATCTTTTTTAGATTTAACTTTTGGCACAGAGATCTATTCCTGCTGACTAGAATGGTCTCCAATGTTCAAATTGGCTAATAGCAGCATTCTGAACAAGTGCCAATGTTTTAACCGCTGAGACCAGATAAAAGACCATTACAACCAAATGGTCAAAAACACATCAGTAGATTTGTATATACCTGGTTGGCACTGAAGTCGTCTCGTAATGTTTTAAAGATGATAACATTCAGATTGTATTGCTGGGTGGCTGTTGAAATTTAGATCTGAGTCAATAATGGTACCCAGCTTTCTCGCCCTTAAAATTTTATTTATTCTTTATTTTCCAGGGAGATAGACAACTCTTTTACAACCCCGACAAAGCAAGAAACAAAACAACAAGCATAGATACACAACTGAGTAAAACACAAACTATAAGAAATTATAAAAACAACAACGGCAAAAATAGTCTCACCAAACATTATAATTTGTACGTTTATCAAGGAAAATTGTTGCAGGGCTCTGTCTTGAGGAAAGTGCATTCTGTAAAATAGTTCAAAAACCCCTTTGAAGCAGCTTTCATAGACATTGCCCTGCAGAGCTCATCATTGGATAGTGCACAGACATTACCTGCATTCATTCATAGGGCCCAGGTGAAACGGTTTGAATCATTTAAATTTACCAGGGAGTGTCGTCTATGTGCCAATGCGGATTAATGTTAGATGGTGTTTTGTTGCCTTTCCTCTTCCAGACGCATCTATACGGAAAATACATTTTTGCCAGTTACGTAAGATTTTTATCTCATCTTCTCCACAGCCTTCAGCCTAAGTATTTTTTCGTGTAGGTTAATTTAAACAAAAGGCATGTATGTTAGAAAATAAAAAAATCTTCGACCTAATACATGACTTTTGGACTTGAACCTAAGTGTTTAGAGTGCACTTATACATTTAAAAGAATGGGTTTAAGACATGGTTAAGGGAAACTCACACAAACAGCACACTCAGACCCAACATCTGACAGCTGCATGACACAAATTTGCTTAAAAAACGTTCACAGACAAATGAGGTCTCAAATCACAGTGGCTTGAAGCCATACCCAAGAGCTGTGTGTGTGTCTTTGTGCGTGGGTGTGTGTGTGTATATGTAGCTGGGTTAGATTGCTGGTTTGTGTGTGTATGTGTGTGTGTGTGTGTGTGTGTGTGTGTTAATAAGTCCTGACAACGTTAATTGAGCACTCTTATATGCTCACCATGCTGGAGGGACCTGGACCAGTAAGTCGTTCACCTATTCACCAAATGCTGCCCCAGCATTGCAGGGTTGCCATAGTAATGCCCAGATAGGATGGCTGTATACTAAGCGGATGTTTGTCTCGTAGTGAACAGCTCTGAGCAGCTGTTGTTGTGCCTCTGCCAGCCCTCTACAAGACACTCCTCGCTTAGCGGTGACCAGTGGGTCACGTCCCTACTAACCCACTACCAGACACACCTAGATCAGCAGTGACAAGTGGACTAAAGGCTGCTGGGGTCTCCTGATCCTCTTACTCACCTTGTTGTCAGCAACACACTTTTTATTTTTGACCAAAAGGACTGCAGGTGCCTTGAACAGAATAAAGGTCCACATAAACTTAGTTCTTTAGCAAATCAATCCACTTACCCATTCACCATCAAAAAGTTTTCACATTTTCAATATCTTTAAATAATTTCACCTCACCCAGTTTCACCAGAACCCAATTTTTTTGCCAACTGCCCTTAAAAATACTTTCGAAGTGGTTATTTTGCTAAAACAGCCAATTGGAACTACAGGTCATACGTACAAAGGTAAAGGTTTGTGTACACACTGTTGAAGTCATTATGAATGATGAGTTTATTAAAGGAACAATAAATTAACAATTATTATTTTTATCATCATTTAAGGTCTTTAGAGTAATGTATAGAGACATACCTGAATGCCATTGAATAAAATCTGTGCCACATTAATGTTTGTTGAAGCTACAGTACAGATCCTTAGGAAAAGGTGCTGTTCCTGCGCCTTCCAATGTTGGCTAGGACACAACTTGGCTCATTGCTGGTTCATCTTGGATCAGTCTGGAGGACTAGTTTGGGGGCTGAAACATTCCTTTTACATCCAAATGGTGTAAACTCCCTATGTGGGAAGCACTACTTTATACCAAAAATCGGACCCTAATAAACGTTTTTATTATCGCTAGTTTTAAAAGTGCCAATCAATATTAACAGTGTTCAGTAAAGTGACAGGTGATTAGGAGATCTACAGTATGTGCTGATATTGTAATGCCTAAAGGCCAATAAAGAGGATTGCTTTCCGTAGTTGGAAGGACGGTTCTTGTCTATAGGTAGTACTATTGGAATGTGTTCTTCACTTCCAAAATTGTTTCGCTAGCATGTTTCAAATAACTGAAATGCTGCCCTTATTTGATAATGTCATTGATTATCTGAAATAAACTCTGAAATAACTAAAAATACTTAGTATTATACCTATAATGATGATGATAATAATAATAATAATAATAATACATATGGGCGGCACGGTGGCGCAGTGGTTAGCACTGTTGCCTCACATTAAGAAGGTCCTGAGTTCGAATCCCACCTGAGGGCCTTTCTGTGTGGAGTTTGCATGTTCTCCCCGTGTTAGCGTGGGTTTCCTCCCACATTCCAAAAACAGGCAGGTAAATTGGTGACTCCAAATTGTCCACATTGTGTGAATGTGTGTGTGAATGATTGTATGTCTATGTGTTAGCCCTGCGATGGATTGGCGATCTGTCCAGGGTGTACCCCGCCTCTCGCCCTAAGTCAGCTGGGATAGGCTCCAGCCCCGCCGCGACCCTGCATAGGATAAGCGGTTCTGATAATGGATAGATGGATGGATATTGAGGGCACTCATTGTTTCCCACAATGCATTGTAATATCAAGTGAACGACGATGCTCACTAGAATATCAAAATATACCACAATGCAGTGCAAATGTAACATTTGCGCCTGATGGACTCACTTAGATGACGTACGATTAGTGTCCGAATTCACACATTTTATTTGAGTGGGTTACCACTAACGAGGGACCTCAGTCTATTACCCTAAATAGTTGGTGAGAGCATTGATGTATAAATATACAATAGCAGGTCAAAGGTAACAAGTTAAGGGTAGACTAAGGAAATCAAGTGGATTTTGAGGCGGGATTTAAAAATGTGAATGAAATCCCAAATTACAGGGGTGAGGAAATTCCAGAGTAGGGGAGAACATTTCGCCTATTTCTAAGTGAACTGTGTCTTTCTCAGAACGTGCATGTAGGGATGCTTTCTATCAGGCCAATAATTGATATTCTGATATCATTGAAAAGGACAAAACTGATCCTAGAAAAATCTTTAACACAATCAACAGATTGTTGTGTCCACTGGATAACTCCTCCCTCTTGGAGTCTATAGAAGTTTGTAACAGGTTCCTGGATTTTTTCCAATCCAAAGTTCATGCTGTTTCTTACCAGCTCCATCCCTCATCCATGCCAGTAATTCCACTGCTTTCTGTATCCACTAAAATGGCCCTTCCTGCTAAATGCAATCTCAACACCTGCCAGTGATAGTCCGAAGGGGATCACCTGGAACTCAAACACCTGATGTTTCAACGCAAACCCGAGGAACTTTCTGTGTGCAGGTAGGAAGGTAGGACCTAAATGTGGCTTATTAGAACCTTGGTTAATATTTACAGGGAATATTTTTTACGCTATTACAAAGTATATATCAGAACTGAAGCTTAATTTATTAAATCAAATTGCAACATCTGTCAGATAAAGTTGCAATTATGTAGATATCTTTCTCAAATCACCCAAGCCCTAGCCACAATTGCTAGGGAGGGCCACACAATTGATGTGAATCTCTCTTTTGTTCGCTGACACTCCTCAGTTCATTTTTACAGTGACTCAGGTGCCAATGATCTCATATTAGTTGAGACGTCTTAAATATTAGCCTGAATTGGTTTACCGCTCTCTGCCTTGTTTTGTATTCCTACTCCAATGAATTAAATCGGAGGTAACGCTGCTTGTGCATTGAATATGCAGTTAAACCAGTATGTCATGTACGGTGACCTTGGTAATCAAGAAAGGTGCTTATAAATTGAATGTCATGTAATGTATGAACTCTAACAAGACTTTTCATCCAATTTGATCGATACTTTTATTTGACATGACCACAAAAAATACATTTGCTTTGCCACATTCATATCCGAAAGCTACAAGAGGCAAACTAAAACTGAGGGGCAAAATAGCACCAAAGAAGGGAAAATTTATGAGAATAATTTACAGCACTTTCTTTAGGCTATTAAATTAAAGGAAAAATGTTTTACACAAGTTAGTCAAAAGTTTTAAATATATATATTTTTATTATTTTTGGACAAACAAGTCACAAACTAATCATTGAACTTCTTGGTAACATACAAGACAGCTTAAGGGCAGTTTCCATGTGAACATTGTGTAAGAAAATGTGTAAAAAAGTGTATTTAAAAAGAGATCAGGTAAAGCATAATAGGAAATAAAAATTAAAAAAGGTCCGTAGAGATAGTTGCAGGTTGTTTTCCTTGTCTGTCTGTAGATGGCAGTGCCAGCACTGTAGCCTTCCTCTACAGCTATACAACATATGCTTCATTTTATATATTTTCATCACCTCATGTCAAGGGTTTAACTAAGATGAACATATCTACAACACAACGCTTAACTGCTGAGGCTGAACTTTTGTAGAGTACATGTTAACATCATATGTTAGTAGGTTCCTTCTATTTTGTTAAGGTTAAAATTACTGAGTTTCACTTTTCTTATTTCGTTTGAGGAATTTATTAGGGTAAGAGGGTAAGGTTTATGAGTAATTTTTCTTAATCCAGGTATTTTATTTAAAAAAAAATGTTTTGGATTAAGTTGAGATTAAACACTGCAGTAACCTCGTTTGTTTTAGCATTATATTCAGTTATAAAGAGAAAATGTAACAGAACCCATCTGTGTTCACACACAATGGGAGAAGTCAACAAATTTGAAATTTAAAGTCGTAGTTTCAACCGATTTTAAATTAATCTTAGTCCTTGGCCCATGCTATAACATCACGGAAGTTTTGTGTGCCTTTTTCCTGGGATGATTTAGTAATGGCATAAATAATGACACATAATAATCATCCATTAAAATAAATATATTCATAATAAATAAAATGGTGAAACAGTTTTGTTCCGAGTGTTGCAATGTAACTATTTTAGAGGAACCCCTTTAAAACAGTTGTCCTAAAAGAAAGGTCTGAAATCTGAATCTGAAAGGTGATGTGGGCAGTCTTCTGCAATTTGAAATAAAACCCCTGAATTTAAAAATACTGTCTTCATCCTGCAGTGCTCCCTATCGTTAGCACATCCCAACAGATGAGCACGCGCATATACACACGTTTCATACGCGCGCAACACAAGGTTGCTCTGCTTGACCAGAGCCAGAGGCAACCATCAGCAAGCCAACTATGTATGGGTTTTCCATCTATTCATTAGCTATACTGCTTATTCCATGCAGGATGGAGGGGGGCTATCCCAGTCGACATAGGGCGAGGTGCGGGGTACACCCTGGACAGGTCGCCGGCCTATCACAGGGCCGACACATAGGAACAGACAAGAACTCACATTCACACCTACGGACGATTTAGAGTCACCAACTAACAAGCATGTTTTTGGACAGTGGGAGGAAACCAGAGTACCCAGAGGAATCCCACGCTAACAGGGGAAGGACATGCAAACTCCACACAAAAAGACCCTTGGGTCAAGTGGGGCTTGAACCCAAGTACCTTTTTCGCTGTGAGGCAACAGTGCTAACCCCTGAGCCAGTATTGGCTTTTCTCAATGCCAAAATTATGCACCTGCCTTTGCGTCAATTGTTGAATGTCTATAGGGTCGGCTTATAAATTTCTTTGGTCGTAGGATATTGCATCGGCTTTGTGGCTAAACAATGACACACGCAATGTACAAAGCCAATGGCAAAGGAAAAGTCAGTTGCTCATTTCGGCATTGAATGGAACCCCACAACGGCAAACTCCGAAAACAAACTGTGGCCGATGCAACCTGAGAGTTCGCTCCGTCTCTGAAACTCTTCAGCAAAACATATTTTGTATTGCATTTATTGTCATACTTTTTCTTAGAATCTTTATGATGAGATCCTTCCACTTTTTGAGTTGCTCTGTAATACAGGAAGTTGTTGCCAATGATTAAATAGCAATCTTTTCCACAGGATTGTCCATTAAATCACACTTTCATTGTCAAATTGAACGTGAACGTGCGTCTAAATTGATTGAACAGCCAGTAAGCACACCCTCTTTGCTGTAATTGGATAAAGTATACTGTCACAGGCAAAATGTTCCAAAGCCTGTCAACATAGCCCGGAGAATGGCAGGTCAGAGGTTTTCTGTCATTATACTTGGATTAGAATATGCTGCATAGCTAATAAGGGATTTTTGCCAAATGATACCAAAAATAAACAGCTTACCCCACCTAAAGTTTGGATAAATGTTTAACGTGAGTATTAGCAAGACCATAAAATACCCACTGTGGAAGTCTGAAAACATTAAGACTGCATGGAAAATAGCCATGGCTTTCTGTCCACTTTTGTTTGTAATTGAGTCCAAGCCAACAGATTAAGTTATTAACAACTCAATTCAATTAACCTGTGCAAAGGTGTGCAAAGAACATGTTCTATTACTTAACTTTTGAACCCATGTAACTACAAATGGCACTACCTTTTCTGTCATTGGGAATGACATTGATCTTACAGCTACTACCTATAGTCTCAAACATTATAAACCCTATACAGCTCTGTGTAAAGCATGACTGTAGCTCGGAATCCTACATGTGCCTGAGGCAAGTGCATTGAGTGGCTGTGACCAACAATGTCACTCCAACAAACCAGTGCATGTGCTCTTCGACCAAAGTCAGTGTTGGCTAAAGCCAGTTGCTCGAAGTGTAGAAATAAAATAATCAGGAGTGAACAATTTTTCAATTGAACTCCAATTATTCTCATATAAATTGCTGTGCAAAGCTGAGAGGGTTTTAAGGCAGCGTACGCCTAGCCATATCGGGCCATGGGGGGTTTGACACTTATCTTGAAATACGAGGTTGCCATACTTTGAAAAGCTTCAGACCAATCATAGCTCAACTATCTGCTTCGAGGATAAAAGACAACACATCGGCACCGATTGAAAACTGTCCCCAAAATGTTAGAATTTTTTTTATGTTGTCTCGAAGTCACTTTTAGTGATCTACCTGTGATCTGATTTCAGCAGGTACGATTCTTTTGAGGCTCCAACTTATCCAAAGTTATTTTTATTTATTTTTGCTTACATAGTACTGGCCTTTGTAAGCCTCATAGGCCTGGGTAATTCAGCTCACACAAAGGCCAGTCTGGGGACATCAACGCAAAAACAAATCCATGAGGTCTTTTTTGGGAGGTCCTTTTCCTTTCACGGTCACAGTTGTTGGCCTGGTTAGGGTGTATCATTTGCATGTTGATAGTAACCTTTGTGAATCGCAGCAAAGGCGATGCTCTCTGCCGAGCGACGTTGATCCAGCCCCAGCAGGGCGTCCAGCAGCGTGTTTATGTCCGCCTTCAGCCCTTCCCTCTGCATCCAGTTCTTCAGCAAGTCGTAGACCTTGTCGCTGGGAAGAGAGCTCTCTGCCAGGCGTATGTGGTTGTCACTGACACCAATCCGCCGAAAGAACTTGTTATGGATCTGCACGTCCAGATGCTCTTCGAACAAGTCAAAGCTCTTCTTCAGAGACTTCTCCTCTCCTGAAGAAAGAAAACACAAGAACAAACTGGGTGAATCTCTGTCATTTAGTTTGTTCTGTGACAGAGACAGAAGTACACTTAAGTGGCACACATTTTATAATGCAACTGGCTTTTACTTTTCACATTTTATGTTTACCCTAACAATGTGAGCCCATTTTAATGCTTATTCACTGAGACTTTCATCAATGGTTGGTGTATGGACTCTTATCTTGTTCAGAATCTGTCTCTGCCCATTTCAGCAGTTCTGTCACATTTTATTCATTTGTGCCTCCACACAATGGGACTCTTTGTCCAAAGCCAAATTGTGAAATGCAGCTAACCTTGTAGTACTCGAGAATTAACCCATAAAGCAATAAGGGACTGAACACAGACATAACTATATTAAATCGACAGATGTAAGTAAATAAGTGGCACAATACAAATTTTCGTTGCGGAACTAAAGAGACGCAAACGAAGCTCCACCAAATCAACTAAGGAGTTGCACAAATACAACTACAAACTCGATTCCAACCCCTTGAAAGATTTCAATGGGCCTGACAGTCATGAGATCAACATAATTTTCTGATAATGTGGAGGGTGGGGGTAGGGGGCTGTTCCTCGTCTTCACTGCATGACCCCTAGTAAAACAATTTTGTGCACATAACATCAGAGAGTGATAGTCCTCTTGACAAATTAATGGTTTTTGTGACAAGTGGAGTGAGTACCCTGCTTCTCTTTCTACGATAAAGTCATGTATCTCTGAATGAGTCTTACCTAGGCGGGGCACTAGTTTCTTTTGCAGAGGATCATCCTAATGGATGAGAGGGAAAAAAATGTTATTAGCCTTGGAGTTTTCCAACTCCCCCACTTACAGTAGCTACATTTCCAACCTATAATCTACCATCAAACACACACCTAACAACATCAGACCCTAACTTTGGACTGTTCTTGAACTTGACAACTATTAGATCCACTCTCATGTGACGTTTATTGACCCCCATCTACCCCATCCCCATATTCTGTCGTCTTTACCCCTGCTGTAGGCTGTAGTCGTGAGGCCAAAGGGCTTTGTCGGGGTGAGCTGCTGGAGGAGGCAGCAGTGGGCAGTGCAGACAGACTGGTCTGGGAAGAGCTGGTGGTGTTGGGCAGGCTGTCGCCCAAGCCTCGGTCCTCGTCCTCCAGGGGCTGTGACGCCTTGCTCAGCCCAGCCTGGGTCTCCTGGAGCAGGGGCCGAAACTCAGGACGTGCGTCCTCACCCTCAAGCCCGGCATTCTGGTTGTTCTGTTGCTCCTCGGCTGTGGGACCGCTTTCATCCTAAAAGGGAATCAAAATTACTCTAAAAATTCTAGATCTGCGTCAATTTTGAAGAAATTAAGGGAGCTAATATGCAAGACAGCGATGCATGTCCCAGTTAGCCATCACTGAGTCAAACCACAGGTCATAGTATGAACAGACAAAAGCCTTAGTGTATTGTTTGGTTAATATTATGAGATAGATGTAAAAGGCTGGTTACTGTATGTAAATTAAAAAAAAACACTCACTATAGGAATCTTCACAATTTCCCTGGAGTCACAATGAGACCCAGAACCTACAGGCAATCAGACCCATTGCATCAGTTAAACAATTATAACATGAACATCATATCAGCGTCGGCCCAGGGCAAAATGATGGCTTTTCTACTTACGTATTTTTTTACATGAACGCTGCTTTGTCAGCCACCACCACACAGCTACTCCAGTGAGAATGAGAAGCAGCAGGACCACTGAAATCACTGAAACAGATCAGGATAACAGAAACATTGTTTATGAAAAAACTTTATTACAGTGAAACTATACAAAAGCTAATGGAAGAGAGAGTTCAAAGTTTAAAATCAAAGAAGCGATAATAGAAGGTATGCCCTTTTTACAGTTCAAACACAAAGGCTACTATAGCAACATGTGTCAGACACAAAGTGTGATTGGCGAAATGAAATGCTTCTGAAGTTACCAAAGGCCTGTGGAGAGCTGGGGGGAGGGGTGGGGGTGGCTGGGGGTTGGATGGTGGGGGGAACACTCAGTTTCCAGCACACGGTGTTGGAGGTGGGGGTGCACTTTGTCACCTCCTCCTCCCAGGCTTTACACCTACGGAGAACAGGACATAGATAATGGTGAAATAGAGCATCTTATAAGTGGGGTCCACGTAATTTATCCAGCTAAGGGGACGGGATTGGTCAACTATCCTACTTATTCTATCACAATTACAACAAATGAATGAGGTAGCTGGTATGTACGACCATGGTTATCGCATTACACCAACTGTCTCTATGGTTTTCAGAAAACAAATGATAAATCCATGTCATTGAGTAACAACTCTTCAGATTAATGCGTAATGGCATATGATGTTGACTTTAGTAAGTGGAGATGTTAACCAACTGCTTCACAACTTTTTTAAATTGACCATCAATCTAATGTGGTGAGGTGGGCGTGGTTTGAGTGTCGGCTGCAGGGAGATATAGCGAGAGGAGCGGCTCTCGGATCCTTGACAACTGACAGGTGGAGGTAATCAGCGCCAATAGTTGCTAATTGTTTGATTGCGCTGATTGCCTCTGATTGATTCCAACAGTGAGCCTGGGGTTGTTAAAAGTGGGACCAGAAGCCAGAGAGAGAGAGATGTTTCAAGCCGAGAGGGGTGGCACTCGATTGCTACATCTAATAACACCCTTCTGCTTCTCAAAATTACACAAATCTTCATTATCCGAGCTTTTATATCCATTTTAACCTTTGTATGGTATTCGTGTTTTTGTTACACAACCGGCGTTCCCGGGTCTGGTAGACCCACTGCATTTTTGGGGTTTTAAATCAATATATTCACAAAATGTATTTAAAAGTATTG
>JAVQJS010043626.1:0-10641 GCA_036024795.1 Galaxias rostratus | reverse complement strand
CTTGCTCACCCAACATATATTACATCTTTCTCTCACATATAGAACACACAGACCAACTCCAGATTAATTGTCAGTGACTGGTCAGGGCACTGGCAGGAGAATGAGGCAGGTTTTTTTTTTTTGGGAGGCCACAAAACCTGACAGCCAGTCAGTGTGAATCATTTTGGAACTGTATTTTCCTCTGATACTTTAATCAAGCAGATTGTTCTCCCTTGATATTATTGGGATTGTGTGTGCGCATGTCTTTTCAGCTTCATGCAGTGTGTGTGTGTGTGTGTGTGTGTGTGTGTGTGTGTGTGTGTCCACAGCTGGAGCTGGATGGAGAGAGGGTGGCCCTACCCAGCCTGGAGGGCATCATTGTGTGTAACATCGGTTACTGGGGCGGTGGCTGCAGGCTGTGGGAGGGCATGGGAGACGAGCCTTCTCCCCCTACAAGGTGGGCACTGGATTCATTCGTGTCTCATTGTAACAGTAGTGACTCTGCTGAACATAGCCTGATGTTCCTTTTGTACTACCATGTGACAGATAAGGAGTTCATTTATACACCCTCCAAAATATGTCTCTAAAATACAAAATGAAATAATACAAAATAATATTAAATTGTTATTTATATTAATTCAGTACTCCTATCTCTAAATTTATTTAAGCTATGGGTGATGTGATATGAGTTTGAGAAATGTGTGTCCGTTTAATAGTTTCTCTTGCCTGTATTTCCATGTTGTGTCTCTCCTCACTCCCCTGCCCTCCCCCAGGCTGGACGACGGCCTGCTGGAGGTGGTGGGAGTGTTTGGCTCCTTCCACTGCGCCCAGATCCAGGTCAAATTGGCCAACCCTGTGCGGCTGGGCCAGGCTCACACTGTCAGGGTGAGATGACATCAGCACACTAACCCACCACGTTCTCGGCTCCTTCCGAAAGCTGGGGAGCAAGCCACAGTGCTGCACAGCCCTGTAGATGACGTTTAGCCTGCCGGGCACTGCTTAGGGTGTAGTTTAATCTAATTGGATGAAATGTGATTTGCAGGATTCAGCCTTGGGATTATGTTCATTTGTCCTCCATTCTTTTCCCCATCCACGCTGCCAAATCATCATCATAGTCTTAAAAAAACCCAGTCAATGCTCCTGGCATATCTATATTCGAGAGAGGGATGTAATAAACATTGAATCACACAAATGAAAAAACAATATAATGATGTAATTAGCATATACCTGAAATGGCTCACATTGACTGTGCTGTTCCCCATCCACTAGTTGGTGCTGAACAGCTCCAGGATGCCCATGCAGGTGGACGGCGAGCCATGGGCCCAGGGCCCCTGCACCATCACCATCACCCACAAGACCCAGGTGTCCATGCTGTACCACAGCGCCGAGCAGACAGACGACGACGACGACGAGGAGGAGGAAGACGACTCCAGCGCCTCAGAAACCGAGAGCCCGACGCCTCATGACTCGCCCCGGCCTCCCGGGCCCGTTTCCGCTCGCGCATGATCCGAGGAACCGGTCGGTCTAGCTGTACTTCTTCTTTCCCGTTTCTAGTGACGTCCGTTCTTTGAAGCACTTTGTCATTCCTCTTTGGAGATTGTTTTGAAGGTCTTGGTTAAGGATAAAGACCTTTAGAGGAATCGGATGGGCATATAATAACAATTTCTTGACTAATGTATAGATGAATCCAGACAATAATCAAAATAAATAAATAAAGAGAAGGGGGGAAAAGAAAAACATCATGATGTAATAATGAAAACAGTAAAATCCACACTTTTGTGAACTGGGGACATCCCCTGCACAAAGAATAGGACATTTGCTTAGTATAATGGCAGAAACTAAATAATCCGAAAAGATTAGTGTCCCAGCCTATCGCACACAAACACATACTGAAACTTTCTATTAATGTAGAATAATCCCAGATTCTTGCCAAAACATTTCCTCCAACACTCACTCAATGGAATGTCTAAGGTAGCGGGCAGACAACTATAAGACCGTTTAAGCTAATGATGTTGACGCAGCATTGACGTTATGGATAATGTTAACTAATTGGAGGAGCCCTAATTTGGTTGTTAAGTGTTACTCATCTATTTAGGTTCTCCTTACCCCTGCACACTCCCTATATATTTTAGACCTCAGGCTGTGTCCTCCAAAAGTGGGTAGGCAGGATGAAGTGAATGTTTTAGGGGAAGGTACCAGTATTTTTGCACTGATCATACGTACCATAGCTACAAGGACAGTGGTGTAAAGTTTTACAGACCCTATTGACTCTTAACAGGTATATGCCACTCTTAGCATTGAGCAAACACATCCATCTTCAAGTAATTGAATGCAGTATTGTACATTTGTGCAAGTATGTTCATCACTGGACTGATAGTTTAATTTTAGCACTGGAACAAAATAGTGGCCAAATGTTACCTTAGACACAGTGCTTATTAATGCAATCTGTTGTACAACTGTACTTTTGACCAAAATGTGTTGTTCATTCTAACTTTAGGGTCCTTCATGAGACCACAATGTAGTGAGACCACTGTTACTATGGGTCAAAATATTCAACCTTAGGACATGCTCTCTGAACAATGTCTTAAACAACTATTTTTAATGTATGTAGATTCTTTATATCCCCCTGCCAAGTGTTCACAGTGAAATCTTTCTGATTACTTGGTTTGAAATGTGGTCATGATTTGGCAGTGACCACAACAATCATTACAAACCAGCTGAATGTCTTGAAAAATCTCTTGTGTATTCTACACTGTTTAGGCACTTGGTCTATTAGCACTGTTGAAGATAGCCATTACTGCATAGGAAGAAACCTCTTCATTAATGACTGCATAGGAAATGTTTACTATCACATGTGTGTTCTAGTAGCTTAGAATTGAATGTGTCCTTAAATTTCATGTGATTTTGCTTTAAGCTTTGCGTCTGTGACACTCCCCGGAGTTACTCGTGTATTTTTCCCGCCAAATGTAAGGTCCCATAAAGGTGCAGCATGTTATGTTACAAGAATCGGGGAAACACTTTCAAGAGTTTGAATTGCAGCAATCCAAAAATCTCGTCCCTCTTAAGCCCCTCCCTTCAAATGGCGTTGCACATGCCTGCGTGCCAAGCCGTAGGTGGGTATGCAACGTAACGTAAAAGCTCCGGTGGTTATGAGCCTGTACCCGAAAACCACACGCAGCCATTCAAACCGCTCAGCATTGTTAAGGTACCCTCCCACCTTATATTAGGACCCCTTGCTTGTGTTCACTTTTGCATTTCGCAAAGCTGGAGAAAATACAGACCAAGAATACAATGGCCAGGGCACATATTTGGCGCATATTGTCTCCAAGCATGTGATCGATATCGGCCAAAACTAAGGTAACAAAAGTTAAAATCCAAAATGATTGTGTCGCTAGGAAATTAAATGTACACACTGCACCTTTAAATCACGCTGCTTGCAACCGCAAGGAGGTAGCCAGGTACAGTATTTTGATATGACACATGGCAGGTAGTTTTGACTGGCTGGTCCTAGAAGGGTATTTCTCACATACACCAGGTAGTCTTGTTATACTTAAGTAATGAATTGCACACTCCTACCTTTTTTCCTTATATGGTTTGTGTTATGCTGTTTCATAACATTGTAATTGATATACTCATTTGTTCAAGTAGTAGAGCGATTTTTTTTATTGTGTGAAATATCTGTATCTGAATTCACCTGTCAATAATAATGAATATGAAATTAGTATTTTTTTAAACTACTGATGGAACTGAAGTCTGTACCAATCGGAAGCATGTTCTAAAGCCATATTAAAAAAGTGAACAGTCTTAAGCCTTAGCTGGGGTGTTTGAGAGGACCTAGATTGTCCTGAAAGACCATAGATTCTCCAAACTGTTGGGACAACAGTTATTTGAGGTCAACTCCTTCAGAATGCTGTGCTGAAGGTTGAGTCAGTCTGAGTGGTACTGTGTCTTCATTGAGGGCCAATACATTTAGGTATTTGTTTGGACCCTGAATGTTAAAGAAATGCTATAGAATGAGATTTATTTTTATGGTTTGGGAAACCGTCAAGATGGCATGTTATGAAAGTTGTAAATGTCCCTTTTTTAAAAATGATAGTTTATCTTGTCAAAGTTAATATCATACAGTATATTGGAGGAAAATGTGTTCTAGTACGGTATTTTTCGTAGGCTTGTGAAATATGTCAGAGAAATATTGAATTGTATTAGCATAACATTTGTGGAGTCACACATTGTTTAGACAGGCAATTTAAGAACAATCTACAAATATTTACCAAGTCAATGGCACTTTAAAACAGAAATGACTAAGAATAAGATATCTCACATTTGTCTTTTCCACATATGGTTAAGAAAGAAAAAACAACTTGGAAGAGAAAGCATTATTCTTAATTACTCAATTTGCAAATACAAAAAAGCAGCCCAGCAAAGGATTAATTTATAGATGACAACTTGTTTACAGAGTTTGCAACTATACTGTAAATGCTTAAATAATATGTATTGATTAAACTGAAAATAGCAAGTGATGGTAAATATATTTGGATAAGTGCCCACAATAAATATTTTCATAACGTATGTCTTTTTTTTATGGTTTTCTCCCAATCATGTTTATTTTTTGAAAATCTCAAAATGCTTGCCTCAAAATCTACTTAATCAAAGCATTTGCCTTAAAGACCAGCGATGCAAATCATTCCAGAATTAAATTACAAGCAGTCTTCACCTCTCAACAGGTTAAGTGACAAACACTGTTAGAACACAAATTTAGAAAGATCTATGTATCATACTTGCAAAGTGATCTTTTTTTACCTGAATTTGTACGTATCTCAAACTTTACTTAAGGCATGACATGGACAGTGTGTTACAACATGCACGTAGCTGACTGCTGCTATTACGAAAGCTGGAGTTGCTGTTTTTCAGAGTGGAACAACAGCAACACAGCAAGTGTTTCCAAATGTGTCCCATTGTACGTTTCCTTGTACATTTTACACCGCAGATCAGGCATGCTTCAACACTAAGCTCTGCTCTGAAATGTACAATGTTTTTAAAGGTTGCAATTTTGGAACCTTTGGAACCATAACGCCAAAGGTATGCAACCATTGAAGTCTTCCCACCATATAAATTCCTTTCCGCATTCTTAAATCGAAATCAGAAGGAATATTAGTTCAAAACATTTCAATGTGAACATGCAAACGTATCCTCATGTGAAGACCCATGCCCCAAGGAAGGAATGAGTGGTAATTAGAACAGCTAACACTGCCACCTACCACATATGAACACAGAACCTCATAACTGGATTCTTTGCTTTTCATGTAACCTTGTATTATTCTGAACTATTGATTGACGTACATTTCAAACAACTCGATTACCATCATTATGCACAAGAACAAAACACAAACAGCTGGTCCATTTAAAGGAGAACGCTAATTGGCAAACCAACCACACAACTTTCAATATTGGACACCAAAGTATACATAAATTATTTCACCTGGTTATAAAAACTGCTCAGAGCAACCCAGTTGGTAATTCTGAAGTCTGAACAAAACCGTAGGCCTTGATAAACCTACATATTGTATAACAAGTCTAAGCTCAAACAATTATAATTACCCCAGGTAGCTTGTCACCAATATTAATGTGGTTTAAAATGCTATGAAAAAAAACTTGCAAGCAAACGTTATGACCTTGCCGTTCAACGATGTTCTTTATCCCATCTGCAAAGTCGCTATAAACCCCTTTCCCTCACAGGCTCTGCCACACACTGTGGTAAGATGTGCTGCGTTAGAATAGTGAACTCTACGCACAATTATCAAAGCACACCTAGCGACATCACGTCTTGCAAATTTGGCCTGGTTTACATGGCATACACCTTAAATCATTCGGATTAACATGAATAATTTTTTGGTTGAAAGCCTACTTATTGATAATGCAACAGTCATTTCCCAACCCCAATGAAAACCAAGCCATACTGGGTAGTCCATATACACACACAAAGACAATGTTTACAATGTTAACAGTATGTGCTGTATATACCACATGTCCCAGCTTTAACCACCAGTGTCTCAAGCTCTGATGAAACAGAGAAGGCTATTGCATGGTGTTCAGTAATTACAGCTCGAGTCTGGCAGCACCAACACCTACTTGTTAAAATTAGTAGCTTATTCTTGGTACAATGCCAGTTCTCACAGCTGCAGTTTTCACACAAAAGGAGGGGACATAACGTCTTCCTTTGTGGATTTCACTAAGTATAAAGTGAAGGGTGGTTATGACAGCAAACTCTTTCACTTGTAAAAGAAAGATTGATTTCATGTGAACTTACTTGACGCTGAACTTGGACACAATTCTATCCTGAGTCACTTATTTGAGCAAGCATCTGGCTAGTGATTAAAGTTACAATTGCAACCAAAGTCCAAAGGAGTGATTGCAAAGCAAACTGAACTATGCTGCTTCAAAACAATCCTCATCCACCACCATTTTTGAAACTTTTAAGGATTGTTATGAGGGTATATACTTTTATTATTTCTATCAATATTAGAAATTAAATCAGAAACTATAACTGTGCTAATCAGAAACAGGATGGATACACATTGGCCTATTTTGGCGTGTGTGTGTGTGTGTGTGTGTGTGTGTGTGTGTGTGTGTGTGTGCGTACTGCGCACCTAGGCCTGTAACTTGCACAGTTTGATAGAGGAGCCGCTGGAGAAGATCCAGAAGGCCGGATACACCGCCTCGGTGAAAGGGAACACGAAGGTGTGGAAGGGGTAGGCCCTGTCGGCCACGGTGTAGAACGTCGCGGCGCCATCCTCGCAGTCGAGCAGCACACCCACGCGCTTTGGGTTGGGATTCTCCAGCACCTTCTCGCTGCTGGCGTGCCAGGCGGACAGCTTGACGTTGAACCACTCCACGCACCAGGACTGGGCGTTGCGGCCCAGCCGGCTGGCGGGGCCCTTGCGGTCGATGCTGTTGTACGCCAGGCCGATCCCGATGAAGTTGTTGCTGCTCATCTTCACCTCCCAGTAGTGGCGTCCCCGGGAGAAGCCCTTGGAGCACAGCACCTGGGAGCAGACGGAGAAGCGGGCGGGGCTGTCGGGGTAGGCCGCGGGCTCGTCCGACACGGAGGCGCTGGTCAGGTCGTCGCCGAGGGAGATGCGCTTGTGGGCCGTCTTGGGGTCCAGAGTGAGCACCGTCCCGTCTGTGTGTGAGAGAGAAACACGACATATTCACATACACTTTAGGGGACGGCTCCAACACCAATCCAACCATCTGGAATTTTACACGCACATACAATATTGTGTACAGGTGTTGTATTACAATGACATACAATGTACAAGTGTTGATACCAGATAGCACTTACACACCTCTGACAGACTCATGCCTGTCAACTAGAAATGTTAGCAATGGACTTACATCGTAAAAGGTCAGTTCTTTGTGTAGCACAGGTTATACTAGGGGGAACTCCTGATGGTTCTAAAGGAGAAAAAAGGAGATGTGTTCAAATTTACAGATATACAGAGTCCCCCGGTATAGAAAAACCAGAATAACAGTCAATATTCTGCCCAGTGTGTTTCGTAAATATAATAGTACACAATGAAACAGCAAGACTACTTATTACAAAAATAACACTGCCTTTTACCAGCGTTTACCGGCTTAGAAATTCTACTTCTTCAAAATTCTCCATGCCACAGCTCTCCACGGGGGTTAAAGGAGATGAAGTGGCTGGTTATCTTACCTGGTTTTACATCTGGAGCTCCCCTTCCTCGCTCTTGTCTGCTGGGCTTCTGGTTTAGGTTCTCAGTGGAGAATGCTTTTCTGAGGTTGTCGCTTTCCATTTGTTGAGCTGAACTGTCAGACTCTAAAACCAAATGGCACAAGCATTTAACGTCGTCAATACCCATTCACGATTGTATGATGGTAGAATTACCAGATTCTTGAACGGTTCAAATGTACAGTTGGCTTGCTTTGTACTTAAATCTGTAAAAGTAAAAAACTTTCACCTAAAGCTGAGCTATCTTTGACATCAGAAACATGGTAAATGCACCTTCTTAAGTGTCAGTGCACCGACAACAGCTAAATCTACTGACAAATGTCAAGTATTGGTTTGGATTCAGATGAAGATAATTGTTTTGGATGTATGCCCTCCCTTTATTATGTTCAAAATCAGCACAGCCCCTGTAAGAATGTACAACAGTTTTCTCGAGAAACATGACAGCTTCTGTTGAAATGTGGTCAGGGACGCAATCTTTACCACAGACATAACATTGTGCACAGACACATTCCCTGACTAAGCTTGGCAAACAAAGGGTGAAGTAAGGACTTACTTTTTTGGTCCTTATCTGATTTCTTGTCAGCCTCTGAAGGACAAAAATAGAAGGTAAAATCACAAACATAATAATCAAAATCTGTTCTAGTTTTCTACATTCAACATTGTGAATGTATCCATCTCCGTACTCTGAGCCTTCTTCCTCTGTCCGGCCTTAAGCGGAGCTCCTGGGCTCTTGGACCTGGAATGGGCTCCCGGGCCTCCCGGGGGGAACATTCCTGGCTGGCATCCTGGGGGGAACCCTCCTAGCATAGCCCCTGCAGGTCCAAACCCTCCTGGACGGCCTGGGAGGAACCATCCTGATGGGCCGTGAACTTGCGGGCGGCTTCCTGGTGGTCCAGTAAAAACAAAACGCATGTAAAATCCAGGCAGGTTTTTTTTCTTTGGCGGCCAGCAGAAATCTGCGGAAATCCACATCTGCTTAAACACAGGCAAAAAGACTCACCCTTCCGCTCGTGAGGATTTGGAGGAAAGAGAGGATTGGGTCTTTCACCTGCCAAAGTATAGCAAGGTCAGATTACCACAACATCGGTACTGATTTAAAGAAAACCCATCATTTTTTTTATTAAATATACGTCCGTCCCCACTTCCCAATTTGGCAAAAGGTTTATTATTTTGATATGAGTGAGCATCGTTTTTGTAAAATGCATGCCACTAAATATATTTGGATTTGTCACCAGATTTTAAAAAAGATACACCAACATGTACAAACAGAAGGAAAAATAGGGACATATTGAAGGAGAGAATAAGGAATAATAATTCATCAAGAAGAAGTAAATCATACACTGACATTTACAGTATTTTACTAAATTACCCAAAATAATCACCTTAAAATGGTGACTTAAGTTGTAAGCCTATTGTAAAAATCACCTTACCTTTTTCAAAAAGATCAAATTTAAGTTCTGCAACAAAAATGTTATCTATTTTTAAAACAAGAGGTAAAGACAATGCACCAAAACATGTCCTTAGCATACAGACAAAAGCGGTCCTCTTCTAAGCCCTATTATGTTCCTCAGGCCTTATGCTAGAAGCCCTCTAAGAGGGAACACACACACACACACACACACACACCTGGTTTCAGTAACGGCAGTCTGTCCTCTACTGTCTGGTTTAGGATGTGTGCCAGATGCTCCTTAAGGAGGGCAGCACAGGCTTGTGACGCTGTCACCGCCTTGGAATCCAGAGTGACTTTAGGAGTGTAGGGATCAAAGGCCACTACTGAAGGAAGATCAACTGTGGCCTGCGTGCAAATAGAAAGGGAGTGTTTAAGGAATAAACACCATAGGTTTCTGTTCAGGAGTCAGACGTCACTGAGATACGACTGCAAGTGATAAACCACCACATTAGGAACTAGGTAAACATTGTTATGAATCAACTGGATGGCTGTGGCTACATTACAATGATAATCATAAAGATAGGTGAATTTCTTAACATTTTAAAAGCACCAGCCACCATATTTGTTTTAGTCATAGTGCTGGGTCTGAATGGACTAGAGTATTGTTGCCAAAATGCAGACAAGCATAACATCACAGGTAGAGATCACCCTCTTACAAGATGGAATAATTATGGAATTTTATTTCTTTAATAATTAAAAGCTACAAGGAGAATCATGGGATGTGTTTTAAAGTGCAATCCCTTTGAAATCTAGGTAAAGTAAATATTCTAAACTTTTACGGGTTTACACATAAGTAAAACGTATTCAGCCCCCTTGAACTTTCCCACATTTTGTCATGTTACGACCACAAACAGAAATATAATTTTATTGGAATTGTATTTGAAAGACCAACACAAAGTGGCACACAATTGTGAAGTAACAAGAAAATTATGCATGATTTTAAAAAATTAAAAAGAACAACTGAAAAGTACGGTGTGCAAAAGTATAGAACTGACATTTGCTGCAATGACAGCTGCAAGTCTTTTGGGATATGTCTCTACCAGCTTTGCACATCGAGAGACTGAAATTTTCTTCCCATTCTTCTTTGCAAAACAGCTCAAGCTCAGTCAGATTAGATGGAGAGTGTTTATGAATGGCAGTTTTCAGATCTTGCCACAAATTCTCGATAGGATTTAGGTCTGGACTTTGTCTGGGCCATTCTAACACATGCATATGTTTTATTTTAAACCATTCCATTGTAGCCCTGGCTTTATGTTTAGGGTCGTTGTCCTGCTGGAAGGTGAACCTCCGCCCCAGTCTCGAGTCGTTTGCAGACATCAACAGGTTTTCTTCCGAGATTCCCCTGTATTTGGCTCCATCCATCTTCTCATCAACTCTGACCAGCGCGCCCAGAGCATGATACTGCCACCACCATCTTTGACAATGGGGATGGTGTGTTTAGAGTGATGTGCAGTGTTTT